>CM056995.1:162079710-162257210 GCA_029891345.1 Dryococelus australis
GAAACAGGCTTAGTAAATTCGGGACAGCAGGGAGAACACTGGTTGGAGGGGATCATAATAGCCAAAGCTAGTACGCCTAGGTCGTACTGGGTTAAAACAGTCTTGGGAAATGAAATTAGGAGGACATCTGGACACCTTCGAAAATCAAATTTACATTAGCTACGTCCACAGGAGCACGGGGATGACTCCTATTAAGAGTATACTTTGCCCAACCAGAGATATAACCCATACAATGCCATTCCAGACTGCGTAAACAAGGGGCAACAGTCAAGTGAAAATGCTAAAGATCTGGGCAAGACTCCCAGTTTACCAAACCATAATGACAGTCCAGGTGAAATCCGTACTAGAAGTGGGCGTATAAGTAAAAACCCCTGAGGCCGGACTTGTAACCAGAGGAAAGGTGGTAGTGATATGACAGTGGTTATCTGTATGTGGTAGTGAAATGGCAGTAACGATCTGTGTGTGACAGGTATGTTAAAACCCGTAATGTCTAATTTATAACTAGGGAAAAGGTGATGTAAGAACTTAGGTGTAAGTTCTACATCATGTATTGTTTGTTCTATGAGTGATGTTATCGTATGTTCTATGAGTTATGTAAGTTGTTATTAAAATATGTTGTGTTACTAGATAGATTTGTCGTATTAATTATTATGGCCTACATAGTGAAATAAGGATTACTAATACAACAGTTAACGATTCGTCAGACCTTTATTCTTCCAGTATTACATGGCTGTGGACTCATAAGGATGTGAACGTACCGGCAAAATGGTACTCGAATGACCAATGGAATTTCTCCTATATAATGTCGTAATGCGGAATTACATGCCACCACTGTCTACCATCGCCGCTAATTCCTGGTTGCACCATCGTAGATTGAAACTCGATCAGAGATCGGATCTAAGATCGACACAGAAAACTGTCGCACCATTCGAGTTGAGTTTCGAACCGTCGGAGTTGGCGGTTCGAAATCTCGATCCAAGATCAACAGCCATTGTCGACAAATGTAGTTTGAAAATACGCCAACAGATAGAACTAAATTCGATTGTTACTTGGAGGATGGAAACAACATTATACGCACTTGAATAATATACATTAAAATTCGTACAACAATTATTCACTTAAAACAGATAAACCATCGTCCAGCTAGTTCTATCTATAGTGAAAAATACGCGTACTTTCATGGCGTCATACATTACGAACTAATAGCATATTTGTCTCATACTTAATCCAGATCTCTCACTTTATAACCAAGATCGACGAATCGGACATAGAGAATAATGAATTTTCGTTGGTGCAACACTTTTACATTGGAACCAAAATCAAACTCAATCCTGGTTCGGAACTATGATCATTCGATCTCGGATCGGGGAAGATGTTGGTGCAACTGGGCATAAATCGGTCTTCGGAACCATATTGTTATATCTGGTTTGTACAGCAATGGAGAAGAGCTGTAGGACCCACTGATATGAAGCCTGCAAAAATTGGAAACGACTGGAAACGAACCAGAGTTGACGCAGACATGTCAGTAGAAGAGGCACATGGCTGAGTTTTTGTTACGACTGTGGGTGAGGCACCACACTGTCTAGTCACCATGACGAGAAGCAGACTCGAGTGCGTGAAATAAGGGGTTGGCGGCAATGCTTGGCTGCATGCACATGCCGGAGCTCTGGGCAGCTGAGCAAGCTGAGCTGTGGCATATAGAGCAGACACAGAAATTACTTTGTGTCTGGCTCAAACCACTCGTTATCAGTGATAAACTGACAGTGAGCTCACATTCGCAAGTCATATTACATCATCTTGGTGTCCCCCCCTTGGCAGCTGTTCTGTTGGAATGGTTCTTGGCAGTTTAGGCTGTGATGTGGTGTCAGGTGATCAGATGAAAGCTGGGGTTAAGTTAGAGGAGTGGTGAATATTAAATTGGGAAAGTCCAGGTTTTGGATTTGGTTACCCGGGGTGCCATACATTATTTACCAGATTAATGTCGATGTCGGTAGAGCTAACTCGTTCTCCTCAAGGTAGGTTGGCTGACAATCACTGCGTAATCCCTCCAGGGACTGAAGTACTCGTCTGAAATTTCTATTTTCCTGCTGGCACTGTTGGATACTTAGGCTCTCCAACACCCGCATGACACTTTACTTCCGTTGCATTTACATGTGACCCTTAAAACACTTCATTATACACTTGCATGGCCGATGAGAAATTAGCGAGAGAAAGCCCGTGCCTGAAATGCCTTGCTGCGACCTTAATAAGAATACAAGTGGTATTTTTAACGTCACTATATATTTTATTAGGCATTTCTCTACACATCTCAGCAGAAACAACTAACAGTGCTGCTGAGCTTAATCCATCAGCATGGGTGAAACAGAAAAACAGACACGTGGTCACGCAATGGTTAAGTTGAAAAGTAAAATTCACCCAGGCGAAGCAAACACTGGGTGGGTGAGAGGGGCTGATTCTCGGGTGGCTGATATGAAAGCGGTTTCGGTAAATTAATGAACATTTCTGTTAAATGAATTGAAGTAAAAGTTGCATGCCACCCAAGCATGCGATAATGCGAGCCACGAGGTAATGCACTGCAGCCCTCGCAAGATGGACTATGACTAACTTGTCGGGTGTGGCATGCCAGCTGGGTCGGTAGGCTGGCACACTGCGTGGAACTACTTGCTACACATATCACTTGCAGAAAAACCCTTTACACTTACTTTGCTAGCTTCCCACACTTCTATAGAAATAACCCTTGCATTAATTAAGAACATACATGTGCACTAGAAATGTGAGATGTGGATTGTGGCATGCGAGAATGAAAATTACATAACATGACAGAAAACACTTGCAATTGAAATATAATGCCATTTAGGCATTTGGTTGGGTGTCTTGCGTGCACACGTGTCCTCCCATAACACCGCAGTGCCTTTTAATCTCTTTAGAAACATAATTACTAGACATGGGATCTCTTTTCAGATCAATGCGGATCTGCACCCGTGTCATTTTAGTTGCACCTGCACTGCTCCTTGCATAGCATCTTGTGTTACAACTAGCCACTAGCAGCGCAGAGTGCGCACACTCACTGATTGCTGTAAAATTGGTGCGGTGTGCAAACTAACTATTGGGAAGGAGAACGCAACACGCGACTAATGTCCTCCCCCCCCCCGCCTTTGTGAGGCTGTTTGCAGCCACAAGCGTCACTTGCGGCAAAGGTTTACCATGACATCTGCTCGAGGTTAACATAATGGGTAGGGGCTTCTTGTCAGCCCCTCCATGCTCCATAATCACCAGCTGCTGCCTATGTCCCGCGTGGTCTTGCACCCGAGATTATGTTGAGATGCTCACATACATTGTACATCCTGCTGGCGGATGTCTCCAATGCCGTGACCACACGATCTGAAACGAGCTGTTGGACCCTCAATTTCTGCTGTCGCTGCTGCTGTCTTCGTGCATATGTTTCTGCCGCCGCCGATAGCTAGTCGGACAGACGACGACTGGGGGTGATCTGCCAACCTCGGGTGACTCTCCAGCTGACATCGGCACCATTGCTCTACTTGCTGACATGCTCTCCCCATTAATTGTTTATGCCGTGACAATGGGCACCCTATAGGGGTGCTGCCATCGGTTTCAGCCCCGGATCTATGACAGGGGCGCTCGTAGCTGCTGCGCCATCAATCACCTTGGGATGTACATGTGGATGCTCGCCCTCCGGCGCCATGTTGCAGGGCGAAATCGCGCTTTCTTAACCTGCTGTTGGTGTCCCTGGGGAGGGTGCTAATACACCTTTTTCCAGTGCGCTCTCCTCCAGTAGCTCCTCCCCGACATCGCCGTCATGAGGCCCTGGACCACTTGTGATTTCCTCCTCACTTGCTGGAGGTTTTGGGGCCACGGTTACCACTGGTGTTCTACTTCTCTCGTCACCTGTATCCGCATTCGCCTGTCACCTGGGGGCCGTGGTCTCGCAGGCATCTACGATGCTCGGCATCTGATGGGGGCACTCCTGTGGGAGGTGCCGCACTACCTTCCTCCCCTCCTGCTCTTGTTGCTGACTTGGCAGATGGTGTGCCGTCGGTGAGGGGGAGGGGGGGTTGGGTTCGGGGTACGTCTTCGCCGAAGACATCTCCAGGCGACAGATGGACCATATTCCGGTGCACTCTCACATATTTCCTGCCCACTCGGACCAGATAGATACTAGGTCCGATACCTTTTATCACCTTGTGCGATCCCGTCCAGCGCACAGCAAGGCCGGCCCATAAGTTCTGCGGGTCTGTGGACTACGGGTGCGCCTTCAGGTACACTTATTGACTGGGTTGCAGTACCTATGGCGGCCTTGTACTCGTGGGGACCCATCTTGCGATGTAGCGTTTCTGCCGCTCCACCTACTGTTGTCACGGCAGAGTTTATCTAGTCAAGGTGTGCTGCTTCCATTGCTCTCATCTAGCGGGCAATTTATTTCGCCTAGTACAGTTAGGTTATGACCTAACAGGTCATCTGCTGGAGTTTGTCCAGTTGCAGCATTCACACGCTGGTGGAGAGTGAATAGGGTTGTGGGCATGTGGTCTGCCCAGCTGGTATGCAGCTCATCCACACGGAGCCACAGTTGTGCCTTCGTACTGATTGTGGCGATCTGTGGGGTTGCCTCATGGTGATACACCATCATCTTCAAAGGGTACACCTCCACCAGGTTCACATCTCTTACCACTTACTTCCTAAGAATTGCATGCCATTATCGGTGAGCACCTGCTTTGGGTACCACCAATGTGCAAAAAATTCTGTCTCCAGAATTTTTATAATGCTAGCCACTCATGCACTGCTCATTTCATAGGCTTCCACCCACCAGGATAAATTATCCGCGAATACAAGGATAAATCCCCCCCCCCCCCCAAATGTTCTTGGGTACGGCCCCACCAGGTCGAGACTAGCGGTCTCGAATGGCCGTCTGGGTAAGTGGGGCTGTTGCTGTTGAACCCCGTCATTCCTACCTAATTTGAAAGTTTGTCATTTTACACATTTCTGGACATACTTCCTTGCATCACGTGACAGACCAGGACACAAAAAATGCTATTTTACATTTTTGAGTGTCTGCCTGTACTCGGTTGCCCTGCTACATGACTGGAATGCACATTGTTTAAAACTTTCTCTCTGCAATTCGGTGGCATATACAGTCTCCACTTCGTCACATTCTTCGCTGAGCATGTCTCCAATCAATTTTCTACCATGCACTACTGCTCTACTGTCTGTGTCTCACACTGTGCCTTCTCTCTCGCCACTGCGCAACTGTCTTGCACGCCCCTATCTCGTGGTATAGTTTGTCTACTAGCACTACTGTGGTCACAAGTTATAACATGTTTACATACACTTCACGGAAGATTTCGTGGGGATCTGGCGGAAGTACATCATCCCACTCTGCATCGTATGTTACAATTATACTCGTGTCTAACACGTGCAATAGAATATCTGCCAATTCATTTCCTTTCCAGGGACGTGCTCTACATTGAAGTCATGTGATTGTAGGAGCAATGCCCACTGGGTAAGTTTGCTGCATACTTCTTTTACTGCATGTGACCAGACAAGACATTGATTATCCATTGAGGGTAAAATGCTGATATTCCAGGTATGGCCTATACTTCTTGATGGCCCATACGACTGCTAACATATCCCGCTTATTAACTACATAGTGTCTCTCCGCCTGGACTAGATTTGTGCTGGCGAAATCAATTATGCATTTCGTGCCATCTTCTGCGCATTGGTTTCTTACTGCACCCAGCCCCTCCTGGCCAGCGCCCACCTGTAAATACAAGTGCTTGCCTGGATCATATCTGGCGAGCTTAGGGCAGGGGCAGAAACTTAACTTGATCTCATTGAACACCGTTTCTAAGAAAGTAGATCCGTGAGGGGTTCGGTCAGTACTGCAAAATACTTAATAAACTCCCGAAGCAAATTAACATGTTGAAAAATCTGAGCAGTTGTTTGCGAGTGCTTGGTGCTGGCTATTTTTCAATTAGCTGCAATTGCTCAAGATTAGGTGTGTTTCCGTCCTCATCTACAATGTGCCCTAAGAACTCTAGCTTGCTTTATCCAACATGGCACTTTTCACGTCACATGTAGGGCTATATGTTGCGAGTCGCTCGAGCACCATTGACACATGATGGACATAGTCTTCCCGGCTACTGGACCATATTATTACGTCGTCCAAGTAGGCTAATGTGAAATCGCCGATGTGTCTATCCAGGACCCGGACCATTATTGATTGGAACATTGCGGGAGCTCCCGCCAATCTAAATGGCATCGGGCAAAAATGGTACATTCGGCCGTCTGGTGTGGTGAACATGGTTTTCTCGTGACCTTCCAGCTTTACAGGGATTTGCTAATAGCAGCTGCAGAGGTCAAGGGATGCCATAATGGTAGCTTTCCCCAACGAGGCAAGGGTATCTTTGACACACATGTATGGAAGTAAATCATTACAGGTCACTTGGTTTACCAGGCGAAAATCGACACAAAAGCACCAGTACCCATCTTTTTTCGGTGCCAATGTTATTGCCGAATTGTATTTGCTATGCGTGGGCCCTATAACTCTGTCAGCTAGTATTTCCCTGACCTGCTCGCTTATGATTTTAGTCTGGAGTGGCATATAACTCCGCGGACTGGCATCCATTGACCCTCCTGTGAGAGCTTTATCTCGTGCTCAGCAACAGTTGTTCTTCGAAGAGCATCTGCTTTAGCAAACACATTTCTACACTCGTACAGTACATGCTGAAATGCTGCCTGATGTTGTGGAGGAACATCAGGGTCAAACTCTGCAAGAGAAACTGAGGGTTAGTCGTCTGTAAAAGTTTTATCTTGTTATATACAGTGCACCTTTCCTTCATGCCGAAATGGATGTGTCTGACAGTTGGTTCTACTACTGTATTCTGCTGCTGGAGCCAAGGGACGCCCAACATCACATCGTCCCTTATCTCAGGTGTTACAATCATGCTAGTTATTCCCAGCAAACACAACCTATTGGTAAAGTGTCGGCAAATTGTCGGCCCGATACCTGTACTGTCGGCAACTATCACTTGAATGCCAGAAGATAGCCATCTGACAACTGCATGACATCTTTTTTGAAACAGTATGTTTGCAGTTAGAAAAAATATAATGGCCCACTGTATTTTTTATGGATAACAGATGGATGTCACCTAAATTATGCCGACATGATATCTCACAGCCAACATGTCAACAATAGCAAAAATTATATTCTGATTCTGATATAGCATCTTCATTTTTTTTCGGTAAGCAGGACATCATCTTATTTATTACAGCCTGCTACAGTTTTCGAGACATGGCTCTTTATCACAATAAAGATACAAATATTATGTCTTTTTGCAAACAAACTTTTGGAAAGTGTTTTTTTTTTTTTTTTAATAGGGAAGATGTTAACTAGCTGTTAATTGCATGATGTCTTTTTTGAGACCATGTGTTAACAATTAGCATTTTTTAAAATAATTATATGCGTGATACGTGATAGCCCATGGCACAACCATCCGGCAGATATATTAAAAACTAACAAAAATTATTTTGTTTGCAAACCTTTGAAGAAACAGTTTTTAAATAATCAGTGTTTTAAAATTATTGTCATGGAATTTATACATTAATTTATAATCATTTTTGTCATGATAAATTTGAAATTACTTGAGAGTATCAGCAACTTACCCCATGGTGTATAGGTTAGCACTGTCAACTCAAGTGTCTTAGGTCCGAATCCCGCACTCGGCAAGCAAAAGATCTTCTTATCATATGATGTGTTGAGAAGTAAATGAAATGAATATATGTAAAGAGGAAATAACCATTACTAAAATTTCTAATCGATAAGTTAAGATTCTTTAATGGTTATACTGCTTATTTCTAGACATCATGCCGCTGCAAGCCCGGCATCATAACGACATCCAGCCATCGCAGGTCCAGCATCTTGCCACCATCCAGCCGCTGCAGGCCCGGCATCTTGTCGCCATCCATCCACCACTGGCCCAGCATCGTACCGCCATCCAGCCGCCGCAGGCCCGGCATTTTGTCGCCATTCAGCTGCCACAAGCCTAGCATCTTGCCGCCATCCAGCCGCCGCAGGCCTGGCGTCTTGCCACCTTCCATCAGCTGTAGATTCCGAAACTTGTCGGCTAGCTTTTACCAACCCGATTCTGACCTGTACATTTAGTCTATGTTGGAAAGCAATACATTTTGTATTTTGCAGTTCGCACTACGGTGTATTTTTGACACTGTCGGCAAACAGTCAGCCGCCAGTCCAAATTTCTATTGAGCCGCTTCCGGCATAAGACAGCAGACCGACATCATCTGGCCGGAGTTTGTTGGCTATCTTTTACTGGTCCGATTCTGGCCAGTATTTTTCGTGTTTGTTGGGTTGTTTCCAAATCCCTCATTTTGATGGTAACCATATCTTGGCCAAATGCTCCACTACTCAGTTGGCCAATAGCAGATTTTATTACGTGACTTGTGGGGTTTATGTCTTTAGAATTTACAAAGCAGTGTTGTACAAAATGATGCGATGCTGCCGTATCGATAAGCGCGTGGCAAGGCTGTCCATTCACATACACTAGGATCCTAATAAACTGAGTGTGGCTGCCACTCACCTTCTCTATCAGTGATTGTTTCGGTGTTTTCGTATTGGCTGTTGTTGTTACCGGGGCAGGAAGAGTATCAGGCCTCTTCCCCCCTACAATCAGTTTCCCTGCTGCTTGGATGTGGGCCCTTTGTAGTTATCCAAATGAGGGTTGTTGGGGCACCTGCTGTGCCAGTGGAATACCACTGCAAGCGTACAAAAGTGGTAGGGTGTTACTGGTGGTTGGATCTTGTCCAGCCTATCTTGTATTTACCCAACATCCTTATTTGCACTTTCACCTGTTGGATTATCACCGCTGTGTGCACTGTTTATCTTGGTGTAACTCGCACTGTTCTATTCCGTTTTCTGTCCAAAATGTCTGTGATAGCGACCTACCCGATCCCGTTGCGCGAACCCATCTTCCGCGTGTGGCCTGTGTCGCTATCGTGCAGCGCCACCTATGTGACGTGTAGTGCCCATGTTGCATTCGAGGATGATAGCAGCTTTCAAGAGCTCTTCCATGTTGCTGTTTAGGAAGGGTAGTAGTGTTGCACACTATTCTGGCGATGCTGTCTCCGTGACGATCTCTAGGTATTCACTGTCTGGCAGTTGTGGATGAAAGTGTCATGATTAGGTGCTCTTTCTGGGTGATCAAGAAGACAGTTGCTCACTTGGCCGCTGTTCCTGCCAGAGCAGTTTGCTTTGTGTTTGTAGGGACATGAAGACACTGCCATACCTGCAATGGAAGGAGTGCACAATTTCCTGCCATCCATGCCGTAGTGGTTCACAGCACTCCACAATTTATCCGCTTCTCCTGGCAGTTTATTGCCAATACAACTGGGCCACTCGTCCTCCCACATGCCGTAACGTTTCGAGTGCGACGTACTCTTTCAAGAAGGCACTTGGGTACTCACTCGTTGTGCCAGTAAAAATTGGCATATTCTGAAACCGTGTCGGGGTACATTTCAGGCCACTGTCAGTGCTCATATTGATGTTGGTCTTCTGCTCACTTTGCTGTTATCTTTCCACTGACCAACTCAGAGCCGCGTTGATCCCGTAGCTGGGCGCAGGAAGTGAAGTCATTGGAGTGGGTGACTGAATCATTGGAGTGGGTGTCGGAAAAGGTGTCAGGAAAATTTTAGGTAATGTTTGCAGAAACATATGTGGAGTATGATAGGTAGAGAATTGTGGTAGGTACAGTGTTATTGGCTGGAGTGATAGAGGTATTAATGGAAGGGTTGGCATTTGTTGGGAAAACTGCTCCCTCGGTGCTGGACGGCTGTCAGCTGTCACAGGTGCATCTTGGGCAGGTGACATTTTGGTGCTTTCAACGTCCTTGGCCTTGCAGTCTATATCTGCGTGCTGTGCTCCCTGAGTGTCTGACCTGTCACTTGCTGCAAGTTATGGTACCATTTCGGTACAACCCTTGTCCAGCTGATTCTGTTGTGTTTCGTCCCCTTCGCTGTCCTTTTTTTGACACTCCTCGAAACAGGGTTGTGATCCTGTTAGTAAATAGTCATATATCTTTTGGATCATTTACTGTCTAAAATGTTCGCTACAGTCATCACAAATATATTGTAAACCAGTTACCCAGCTTTCTTCCATGTTACTTAAGCACTCCTGATGCGCTTGAGCTTGATACTGTCCACAACTGATCGGGGCTGTTCCCGAACATGCACATAACAATTTTGCGCACAAATGCATTTGTCAAAAATTTTGCTAAATTATTGAAGTTTTACTGTCCGAAAAAGTTAAACTTTTCCTTGAAGCGCTGTTCCGAGTTGCTCACTATGTGGTTGACTTCTGGGCTGGTCTTACAAGTGCACTTACAGAAGCATGTGCCCATCTCATATTTGTCAACCACATCTGCTGGTAGTGGGCGTAAACACTGCAAACACTTCAGTGCCGGTGATGGTTAGCCATGGTTGTTGGTAAACAATACCGCATTTGCTTGGATGTGAGGCATGGGAGTATTGCAGCACAGGCGATTGCGCAGCAATGATGCGATGCAGCTGTCCCCATTCAGTGTGGTGCAAGGGTGAACGACCGGCAGACGCACAGCTGACACGCGGCATGGCGCGAGTGACCAGCTGGTCGCTGGTCTTGTGGACAGCGTGAATAAGGAAGAAGAACTTCCGACCGTTTGTTTCTGCTCTTCTTCGTTTCTCTCTACTTCTCCTCGGTGTGGCACTAGTGAAAGTGGTCGGCACGTGGCGACTCACCCCTTTTCATATGTCCTTTTGTGTGGCACCAAGGTGTCGCGGTCTGACGTCATGCCACTGCCACAAGATTACTGACTTTCTTGCCAATACTTCCTTGTGCTGAACAATGGCGATGCTTAGCTGTTCTCGTAAGCTTTTCTCACTAGTCATGTGCTTCCTTCCTGGTGGTTCCTGGGTATCTGGAAGGAATCGAGATGCTGCCACTGACTTTGCGGGTCGCCTGGTTGACCATGTGACTCCCTCATTGCGGGTATTTGCAGGAAATATTTAGGAAAATTTTTGAAAAAATTTTAATTAGGTTTCTGGAGAGATTTGCGCAAAGTTGGGCGACACTTTGACATGGTGTTAGGTGGTCAGATGAAGGTTGATGTTAGGTTTTGTGGTGTAGGGACATGTATAGATGCGGAGGTTGGTAACAGGAGTCTACGAAGATAGTGGCAACGAGGCGGATTGAAACTGGGAAGAATTAAAGTAATTAGTTCGAGATGCCGATGTTTGGGGCCATTGCGGAATTCGACAAAAATTCCGATGTTGTAGTATCATATTTGATGCGGTTGCGACACTACCTGGATGCAAATTCGTTGCCTGAGGTTAAGCAAGTGGCTGTGCTTTTATCGGCGATAGGGAACGATGCATTCCGTGTTCTTAGAGATTTGGTGGCACCAGAAGAATCAGGCACGAAATCATTTGCCGTACTGGAAGTAGTTTTGCGACACCATTATGTTCCCAAAACTTGAATCGTGCAGAGTGTTTTAAGTTCTACACCACCAGAGAGAAGGAAGACGTGACAGTAGCGGAATATTCAGTTTCAGTCGCGATTAAGAGGTTAGCATCAACATGCAATTTTGGATCATTTTTTAAGGGGCATTACGGGACAGATTTGTAAGTGGCATAGTGAGTCAGCACATTCAAAAGAAACTGATAGAAAGAACAATGATGCACTTCTGAGGAGGCATACGAGGCCACTACAATGGAGCAGGCGGAGATACAACAACAACAACACTTCCCAGACAGCAGTGTTTCCGGAGGAAGGGGCAGTTTGTAAGGTTATGAACAAATCATTCGACAGTGGGGGAAAAAGAGAGAGTGAGGACGAGGTAAAGAGGCGACTAGAGAGTGTTTTCGATGTGGCAAAGTAGGATATGTGGCAAATACATGTAGGTGTTACAAAGTTTAAGTGCAATAACTGTGGCAAAGTAGGGTATCTGGCCCGCAAATGTCGGAGTACAAACCAGGGTGTGATGGAAACAGTGCACATAGAAAGGGAAGAAGCAGAACACTAAACAATAGACTTGTGGCATGTATACTGGCCAGAAAAATAAAAAGGGACCTACAAAGTCATGGTAGAAAGGTCTGGGAAACCGTTAATATTGGAAGTAGATACAGTGGCAGCAGTCTCGCTGATACCATACAAGGTGTATTCTGCCCAGTGGTCGGATATTCCCTTGCAATAGGTGGACATCCAGTTGAGGACATATTCTGGGGAGCAATTGCTTCTAAAAGGGAGGATGAAGGTGCGGGTAAAGGTGAGCACCCAGTCTTGGGAGCTGACACTGTTAGTGGTGAACTCGGGGGGACCCACAGTTACCATCTCTTATGGGGCGGGACTGACTTTCGGCACTGCAGCTGAATTGGAAGGCAGTGTGTGCAGTAACGGGGGACACCCAGCACAAGGAGGTAAGCCAAACACACCTAGCCACTAAGGGATTAAGCTCGGACCAGTTGGGGGAAGAACAAGGCCAGGGAGGCAGTACAGGAACGGGACCCAATGATACAAAAATTTCAATATAAATATGCAGAAGCGTTTAGTGAAGAATTGGGGGAGATTCGTCAAATGGAAGCAAATTTTGTGCTGAAACCAGGTGGTGTGCCAGTCCTTCGGATGACAAGATCAGTTCCCCATGCAATAGTAGAGAAGGTAGGGGAGGAGTTTGGATAAATTAGAAACAGTAGGGGTGTTAGAAAAGGTGACACTCTGTAGGTGGGCCAGTCCATTAGTAATAGTGCCAAAAGCTGATGGGACCCTAAGAATATGTGCCGATTTAAAAAAAAACTGTGAACCCAAATGTCGAACCTGAACATCATCCATTGCCATGCATAGAAGACATATTGACTTCCTTGGGACAGGGACAGGTTTTCTGTGTGCCAGACTTGACACATGCATATCTGCAGCTGATGATGGGCGAAGATATACGGGAGGTGCTTACCTTCAATACACACAAAGGACAGTATCGCTATAGATGGATGGTCTATGGCCTGTGTTGCACTCCCAGCACGTTTCAGGCAGCGATGGAACAAATTTTGCAAGGAATTCCCCATGTAGTAGACTATTTAGACGACATATTGGTGACGGGTTCCTCCGTACAGGAGTTCATTCAGATGTTAGAGGCAGTGTTGTAAAGACTGCAAAGCTATGGAGTAAGGGTCAACAGGCACAAATGAAAATTTCTTGAGTCAGAGGTAAAATTCCTAGGGTACCACATTAGTTCCACTGGAATTCAACCAGCTAATGAGTTAATGGAGGCAATTCACGAAACGCCGAGGCCGACAGGTGTCACCAAGTTGAGAGCATACATAGGCCTGCTCAACTTCTGTTCCAAGTTTGTACCTCACATGGCAAGCAGATTGCATCCATTTTACGATCTGTTGCGGAAAGACATGGAATGGAATTGGACAGATCAATGCCAGCAAGTTTTTGAGGCAAGTAAGACATGGATTGTAAGGGCTCCCGTGTTAACACGTTAAAATCCCAAGAAACCACTAATAGTCGCAAGTGACACATCCAAGTATGGAGTGGAAGCCATGTTGGCATATACGATGGATGGTTCAGAACGGCCCATTTGTTTCGCACCAAAAACATTGGCAGGGGCAGAGAAGAACTACTATCAGCTGCAGAAAGAGGCCTTGAGCATTATATATGCAGTGCAGAAATTCCATAAATATTTGTATGGATGTAAGTTTGTGTTATACACAGATCACCAGCCACTAGTTGCCACCCTGGGGGCAACTAAGGATGTGCCCTGTTTAGAAGCAGCATGGCTTCAAAGGTGGGCACTCTTACTGTCCGGCTACAGCTATGATGTACAGTATTGGACGGGACAGGAAATGGGGGAATGCAGATGCTCTGTCGAGGCTGCCACTTCCGCAGTCAGAACACTTGGAGTATCCCATATATTCTGTGAGTACTATGCCTAATGTCCCTATACAACCAGCAAAGATTGCCCAGGCTACTGAGTAAGACAATATCTTGAGAGACCTGAAGGAGTATAGCTTGCACGTCTGGCCAGCAGAGATTGAGGAAAAGCTGAAACCTTACCTCAACAAGAAAGACGAACTAGCGGTATATCGAGGTTGCCTGATGTGGGGGGACCGAATAACTATTCCCGCACAACTAACCGAGGAAGTTCTACAGATGTTGCACGGGGGACATCCTGGAGTAGTGAGTGTGATGTAGGGACATGTAGCCGCGAAGGTTGGTAACAGGAGTCTAGGAAGATTGCAGCCAAGTAAACATAACAGATTTGAGGAGCTGTGAATATTAAATTTAGTTCAGGTTTTGGATTTGGTTACCCGGGGTGCCAGACATTATTTACCAGAATAATGTCGATGATGCCGATAGAGCTGACTTGTTCTCCTCAGGGTTGTTCGGCCGACGACTACGGCTTAATCCCTCCAGGGATTGAAGTACTCCTCTGAAGTTTATATGTTTTCATGCTGACTGCACAGTGGGAAATTTAAGGCTCCTCACACGCCCGTGCCTCACTTTACTTACATTGCATTTACATGTGACCCTTAAAACAACTTATTATACACTTGCATGGTTGATAAGAAATAGACGGGAGAAGACCTGTGCTTGAAATGCCTTGCAGCGACCTTAATAAAAATACAAGCTGTATTTTTAACGTCACTATGTATTTTAATAGGTGCTTCTCTACACGTCTCAGTTGAGACAACGTACAGTGCTGCTGAGCTTAACCTGTCGGCGTGGGTGAAAAGTAAAATTCAACCAGGTCATGCAAACACTGGGTGGCTGCGAGGGGTTGAGTCTTAGGCAGCTGATACGAAAGTGGTTTCGGTAAATTAATGTTTATTGTTGTTAAATTATCTGAAGTAAATGTTTAATGCCGCCCGAGCACACGAAAACGCAAGCCACGACATAACGCACTGCACCCTTCGCAAGGCGGACTATGACTAACTTGTCAGGCACAGCATGCCGTCCAGCTTGGCGGGCTGGCACACCGCGTGGAACTACTTGCTACACACATCACTTGCACAAAAACCCTTTAAACTTACTTTGATAGCTTCCCACGCATCTATAAAAATAACCATTACCTTAATTAAGAACATACATTTGCCCTAGAAAGATAAGATGGGGACGGTAACACGTGAGAAAGAAAATTACACGACACAACAGAAAACACTTGCAATGGCACGACACAACAGAAAACACTTGCAATGGAAATTGTTATGTCCCATTATGCATCTCTTATTGGTACTCGTCAATCGCAACACTACTTGATCGCGCACCGTTTACACACAATACACCCAGCATCTACACTAGTGACAACCTGATATATCTCACATCTCGCTATCAGACACCGGACCATCTAGTAGGGCTTCCAGTATCAGAACATCACCTACCACTGGAACCTGTACCATCTTTTAAACTAGCAGCCTGCTCATTGCATCATTATGGCTGATGTTACACCCTGGCCTGTGCAGCAACTGATAGTCAAACACGGATAGCCACAAACTCCAGCAAAACAACCTGGGTGACAGGATTTCCGGTGTTTGCTTGGTGGGATGTAACAATCGCACGAGGGTCTTGAAGTCAGTCACTATGGTAAATGAGCGACCTGTTAAATATTGTCGGAATTTACATACAGCAAACATTATAGCCAGTGCTTTTTTTGTCCACCTGTGAGTATTTCGTTCGCTCTTCTGTAGCATCCCCGAACCAAGCGATATGGGAGCTTCTGTTCCATCCTCAAGTGCATGAGCCTGCACAACTCCTACTCCATACTCTGACACATGACATGTTAGATCCAATGGTTTCCCAGAGTCCTAGTGGATGAGGACACACTCAGATTGAATAGTAGTTTCGCCCATTGTAAATCCAACAACCTCTGAAAAGGTTCCAGTACTTCGGCTTTGTTAGGCAGGAAACGCTCATAAAAGTTAAAAAGTCCCAGAAAAGCCTGAAGCTCTCTCCTTAACATTGGTGTTGAAGCATTATGAATTGCCTCTACCTTATCCTTTGTTAGGTGTACCCCTTCTGCATCAATGCGGTAGCCTAGAAATATCACAGACCTCCTGGCAAAACATTTGGCTTTCTTCAGTCATAACCCCATGCTGTCTATGCGTTCTAATACCTTATACATCCAGTGCCAATGCTCCTCTGTCTCTTTGCCTGTGATAAAGATTTCGTCCAGCAATACGACTCCTGGTATTCCTCCTAGCAGTATTTCCATCATTCTTTGGAATATCGCAGGCCCACTGCTCACTCCAAAGGGTACTCACGTAACTCTAAACAGGCCTTTCATAGTGTTCAAGGTTAGGATTTCTGATGTAGCCTCATCTACGGACCACTGTAAATAAGCCTCCTCTAGATCCAATTTCGTGTACAACACTCCTCCTGCTAGGTTCGAAAATGCCTCATTTGTCGTTGGTTGGGGATACGTGGAACTTTTGCAAATAGTGTTACTGATGCACTAGTAATCTCCACATATCTGTATTGAGCCATCTGCTTTTCGAATAGGCAATATTGGTGTTGCCCACGTAGAAAACTGTACTGGTTCTAGTGTACCTTGCTCCACTAATTTGTCTAACTCGGTGCTGACCTGGTCACACAGTGCAAATGCCACTGGATAGCTTCTTCTGAAAATAGGTTTTGTATCTGGCTGTATCTCTACCGCAACCAGTGGTCCTACATAATGGCCCAGACTACTGCTGAAAAAGACACTAGGATATTTGTTTATTACCTCTAATGCTCTTGCCTCGTGTGACACTGAGAAAACTCCTTACACTGAAATTCCCAATGGTGATAACCAGTTTCGGTCCTACAGGTTTGAACCATTGCCTTCTGCCACTAGCAGTGGTAAGGACACTTCCATGGCCTTGGTCTGCAGTGACCCTAAAGCTCGACGTATGCAACAGCATGTTGGTATCCTGTAATGGTGACTCATCTGGTCACAACTGTTTGAATGTTGTCCACCCCATAATACTCTGCCCTGCAACTGCATTCACCTCCATTTGGTGCACCTTCCCATCTAACCACACTTCCATTAGAATTGGTGCTTGCCTGTTCACCTTGGTGTCCATCTGAAACAAACTGTACATGGATTCGTATTTATCCTCTGCTTGTTCTGATAACCTATACATTGTGCCACCTATGGAAAGGTCCTGTCTGTTTCCTTACTGTCTTGGCCTGGTGTTACCGGACTTTTTTTTTTAGTTATGCAAGCTCTCTCCAAGTGACCGGCCTTGCCATAGAAATGACATATAGTTTTAGTGTGTCTACACTTATCTGGAGAATGTTTTCCCCTACACCTACAACACAGGTTGGTGTAGCCTTTCGCCTCATATCTACTTTGTCGCTCACCCAGTGCTCCTGTTCTTCTGATCGTTCCTGTTAAATTGGGGGCCGATTGACAAAATTCCACTTCCCATCTTCCTTTCAGCTTATGCACCGACTCGCCCATTTTCTCCATACATCCCTTAATGTTCTCAATATTCTACTCCGTTGCCTCCAACACGGAAGCCAATTCCACAGCACCCTTGAATGTCAACTTATATTTGGATAGCAATGCATGCTGCGCTGATTTATCCCGCACTCCGTACACGAATCTATCCAGCAAAATAGGGCCGAAGTCCGAGAAATTACTATGAGTAGACATTTTCCTAAGCTCGGCCACATACTATGTTACCTTGGTCTCGTTTATGAAACTTAAAAGATTCTACCACCTCACTCGGCTTTGGTTCAAAGTAGTTACTGAGTAAGGTTAGGACTTCCGCTAACTCAACCTTCTGAGGTGGACTTTAGGGCAATCAATGATGAAACTAACCCATACAACTCGGATCCCACCGTGCATAATATTGCACGTTGTTCCTCTAGATTAGTTAATTTATTTGCGAGAAAATAGAATTGCAGGCACTCGGAGTACATCCTCCATGTGTCCCGACCCAGCACAAACTCACCGAATGCCGCCATCAAAGCCATTACGCCCTGCAGCACTCCGGACTCGTTACTCTAACCGTAACACACTTCCAATGTCCTCGTCACCAATGTTATGTCCCATTATGCATCTCTTACTGGTACTCACCAATCACCATCCTACATGATCGCATGCTTTTTACACACAATACACCCGGAATCCACACTAATGCCAACCTGATATTTCTCACATCACTTAACCTACCGATGATCGATATTGACACTTGTCGACTAGACACTATGACGCCATACCACAGAAATATTATGGCATTAAGGATTTTGGTTGGGTGTCTTATGTGCACGTGTCCTCATGTCGCAGCACCATACCTTTTAAGTCCTTTTAGAAACATAGTTCCTAGACACTGGGTATCTCTTCAGATCACTGTGCTCTCGGCGCCCGAGGCACCTGCACTGATCCTTGCATAGCACCTTGTGTTGCACTTGCACCAGCACCAACAGTGGCACAGAGTGCACACACTCGCTGTGTTGCTGGAAAATCGGTGCAGCAGGCAAACTATCAGGAGGGGGGTACGTGGCACGCGTCAGTTGGTAGCACTGTTGAAGGGAGGTTGTACAGTCCCAGAAAATTGATATGTAGATGTACTGCCTGATATTGTGCACAGATAAGACATTTTTAGAATCCACAGTAGCAAGTTCCTGCAGTGACATACACTTGTCAGGGTACACTCACATACATTTAGCACGTACAAGATTGGTATGGCCAATTCCATAACACCAAATCGTGTTACTACATTTTCGATGAGTTTGCCTAAAATGAGTTGGTGCAGGTAAAATTTTTGAGTTCGGCCCACAGTAGTACATGCAAAAGCACCCTCTCATGTCCTCACACAAACTATGAGTGACTGCAGAATCGTAACACTGGCGTGAGATCGTCTGTAGGTGTACCAAAGTTAAATGGTCAGGGTTGGGTAGTGGGTGCACAAACTTCAGACACAAGCATTTCACAATCCCATTGAATGTGTGCGCCAGTCAATCAGTCTGTGTTCGTCGTGATGCCGAAGGTGACAAGAAGCCATTGCACAGTTGGCAGTTTTTCGCCGGAGTCCAGACCTCGCAGGTACACTGCCACCTCCCGTCGCATTACGCGGGAGGGATGAACCACCCGAATGGTTCGCTATGCTCGCATCACCCGTAGGGCGAGCAAACAATGATATTATTGGCGGCAGAAGGCTGGTAACATGGTGATGTCACAGGATGGTCGGCGCCATCTTGTTACATAAGCTTGCATAACTAAATAGTATGTTCTAATGATGATACGCTGGCCCACTCCTATGCAAAAGGAAATATAGAACCAGAAAATGCAGGAATTTGCTAATAATGATAGAATTTCGCTATGTTGGCCAAGAAATAAGGATTTAAACATAGAAAGATTTGAAAGGTAGGATATGTGAAAAATAAGTGTGATGTGCATGCTATAATAAGGGACTGGATTTTAGGGGGAAAATTAGTTATAGACTGTGGCAATATTTTAAAGCAGGAAATGGCATAGGAAATCTGCATGGATGGTCATTTAGTCAAAAATGGCATGGAAACGGCAGTTACAATGTTTAGAAAAAAAATATTGGCCTCGCAGAGGGGTGATACATTGATGCCAAGTAGTATAGAGATTGGTTAGGTGGTCACGTTTTTACCCCACATTAGGCGTCACTTCGACAGGAGTCGATCCAAGTGGACAGGGGGTACATGGGGTATTATTACATTAATGAATTCTCTGAGTGCTGGTTTTCTGTACAGAAAGAATGGGTAGTTGGTCATTCAACCATGTAGTCCTGTTTATGTGATGACATTGAAGATGGCGATGATTCCATATGACTATTCTTGTAGGTATGCAACCTGCCCACCTAGAAGTGACACGTATCGGGCTGGTCACAGGGTCTCTGAATAGATTTAAATGTCCAGAGGGCGCCAACTAACAAATTGTGGGAATCTGCTCAGGTAACACAGACTGTTGAGGTGGGTGGGCCATGTTCGAAAAGCCCAGGCTAAATGACTCTGTGCCCCGCACCTTAATGAGAGTGCATGAACAAATAAACCCGGTAGCTTAATAGGCGGCAATACTTACACACTCGAGCCGAGATATTAAGGCTTCCCAGCACGCCTTACCAAACTCTGACATAAACACTTCAATAGAAATTACAGAACACGCTCACTGACATGCGTTGTTGTAGAACACGTGACAGGTATTAGACAGATTTGAGGACCGTAGCTGTTAAACTCCTCGAGAAGCAGAAATGAAGGTACACTAACACATATTTGAAAGAAAATTGGTTATTATTTATTAAACAGAATGTGATGGTACACTATTGTGTAAAATGGGCATGTGGCACGATGCCCTGCAATGATTTGTATAACTTTTGTAAAAATTGCAATCAGAATCTTTGTAATTCCTGTAAAAGAAATATATACACGATCCCTTTTTGAACCATGAAATGATTACATGACCTAAATGTAATATTCTTTAAATAATGAAGAGTGCAAATCCCACTGCTGGTGTCAACACACATAATCAAGATATTTTAGAAATTAAACTAATAAAACAGCTTACTGCAAGTCACACTGTCCCTTTTTATTCTGATAACGATGCACTAGTTGGCTGTAACAATTGATACAGGATTAAAGAAATACACATGTCCACGTGGTCGGCACTTTGCACTGCATGTGTTACGGAGTTATCAAATGGATTTCGTCACCTCCATTTGTAGCTTGGCAAATTAATATTGGGGTGATTTCTCTCAAGAGTTACACCTTGCGACACTGAAAGAAGTTGTGTTGAATTAATTTGTTGAGATTCGGCTCCTAGCCTTCGGCCAGTGCGCAAGGCTAGTGCTCTGTAGTGGTATGACGCATGCCGCTTATACTACTAATACACTACGATTACGACTCATCATTCTTTATGTGAAGTATACCCTTACTTCAACCCATGCGAGAGTTGTTGAATGCAAAGCATTGCATATAAGTTTCCCGCAACCGAGAATCTACCGGGCGTCCGAACACGTGGCTACAAGATTGTGCAACCAGCGAGTATGCCGCTTCCCCTCTCACCCCCCCCCCGCAGAGTGCCAACAAGCTGTGGGCCACTTTGGGCATGGCCGAGTGTCGCCGAAGATCCACAAACCAAGAATGCTTATGAGAGGGTTCCCAAATCCCACACCAGCCTCGTGGCAGAAGGACGTCACACGCCTTCCCCACACTCCACTGCGCGCAGCCTAGACTTCATACTATATAAGTCCATGTGCAGCAGGGCTCTAGCAGTCATTCGTAATTCTTCTCTTGAGTTAACCCTGAGCACTCCTTACTCTTACTGCTGGGGCCTCCAACGAAACCTCGAGTCATCTGTAGCCATCGTGGCTACCCTCTGCGACGACAAGTCTAATGCGTAGACAAATGTCTACTTCCCTCACTAGGAATAAGTTGCACTGTGCACTACCGACAGAAACTGGTACTTTTGTAAATCCGAACTAGCTTGACTAAGGTCCCCCCCTTCTGCGGACCTCTAGTCTGGAACACACCCATTAGATGTCTGCCTGTTGCTTCCTATTACACCGAGCACCCAGGTGCTGGAGGGAAGGAACAGAGGAGCTACGACTACTAGGAATACCTTCCACTAAGGAAAGACAGCAAATCTAGGTTGAATCACCTACCAGAGCACCTAGGTGCTAGGGGGTTTGGGGGGGGGGGGCAGTATTGGCCTGGCTGGAAAATCATATTCAGTAGTAGTACTGGTGGCCCACACGGCTCAAGTCTCTTATCAGCCCGCAGACGTGGGGGATCAGTGAAGACTCTTAACGGACTTGTGCCACGAATCAGCAACTGGACTTACACTATTATAGGGAAATAGTTTCTTGTCCAGAGTGCACACTGTATCTTGTTCAGCGGCGAACCAAGCTCTACAAGATAAGGCACAGCCGAAGGCATTGGGAACAAAAGATTGCTCAACTAGCTGCCCAGCAGCGGAGTACCTTAGCCCCTCCTAAGCAGGAAAGACAGGCAGAACGGGTCCGAACCACCGCACTGAGATTACGGGCAGTCTCAACTGTCCACGTGGTGCGATATAATC
The DNA here is from genome assembly GCA_029891345.1 of Dryococelus australis. Classification (NCBI taxonomy): domain Eukaryota; kingdom Metazoa; phylum Arthropoda; class Insecta; order Phasmatodea; family Phasmatidae; genus Dryococelus; species Dryococelus australis. The sequence continues at coordinate 162,101,802 of CM056995.1, forward strand.
ATTTTCCACTGCCCGTCCGAACCAGTCCCGACTATCACCTGGTGGTGAGGGGTCTAATCTGCCAGACTGAAGCCAGGTACAGTCTAGCCAATCCTAGCTTCTGGGGTCAAGAGTCAGCAGACTGGAACTTGAAGTACAATGTAATATAACTCAAGGACTGTAGCAACAGCTTCGCCCAGTCAGTCAACCTACATTACCAACCGACAAGATCTTCAGAGTAAATCAAGATTCTAACACCTCCCGTTAGCTACGTGTAACCGCACACTTGGTCTAGCGTATCCAAATCTTGACGATGTGCCACACAGTCGATAGCTGGGCACACGTCAAGTGATTTTCTGGCGTCCAACGTGGGGCATCAGACTATTAACTGTACGCAGCGAACGGCTGAACCAGACCAACCAGGACCCGAAGAACTAAGGGTCATGCCGGAAAAACCAAACAGACTTCAGGGAGTCCACGAAACCCACCGTGGTGCCCAGTCATTAACATGTCGGTCTCAGATAAATGTCGCCACAGGCGAAAACCATGACACTGAGCATGACATACCCGACTCACGGTGTCGCCCTGCCAACTGTCCAGGTAGTGGCTCACTACGAACAGAATGTACCTACTGCACCAAGTCATTCTATCACGTATGCGTAGACTGGCCTGACGAGGCCTGTGAAACAGAATGGTTGGAGTACAGATGTGAAGCCTGTCGCAACAACCTACTAGTTTCTACAGCCCCGGCCGAAGCATTAACCGTATATGGTGCACGCCATGCAGCGAACAATAACATTGTTTGTGCATAGGATGGCCCGACGAATTCGTCTCTATGTCAGGGATGGCCTATCAGTATGAGTGGTACCAACGAAAGCATACCTCTCACTCCCGCTGGTTAAAACCGTCCCATATTTATATACAACCAGGGACGGCACCCGGCCATCCAGTAACAGAGAGAGACGATAACATCCAGATTACAGGTTTCGCAGGACGACCCCACAAGGTTCCGGAAGCCTTTACACAAGAGTGTGAAAAGGGAGTTTAGGGAGACAGACCTACTGGCAAAACAATGGGTCGACAGGGCCCAGTTAAATTTAAAATGCCTGGCCTTAACGTGGTGGGAATACGGCGAGTTCCTGACCGATTGAAAACAATTCAGCAATAGACTCACTGCTGAATTCACTGGCAAGGAGGTGTTAGCTCAACTAACTACGCAAATCTATTTCCAGAGCCAGAACATGGATAAAGAGGCCGAATTGTTTATAAGAAACAAGGTGCGAATTTACCACCGCCTTTTTCCAGCAGTATAAGGCAAAGAAAATTGTGTATGCCTCATAGCTTGAAAGTTATTACCGAAGCTGGGTAATTTTCTACAATCCCCGAAGCCTCAGTCAATAGCAGAGCTGATAGAACGAACACGAGAAACAGAGCAGGTAGCCACGGGGAAGGAGGGGAGAACATTGACAGGCCACGTGCCCGCCCCTATGCCGCCGGAAATCCCGACCATAACTTCCCCCCGCAGCTATCACATGCTGCCAAAGTGTCTATATTGTGCCGGCCATCAGAACAGAGTCTGCCACACGAAGAAAGAGATGGGGAATCCAGAACCAGAACAAGGGGAAGAAGAACCCACAGTCACGCTCCTGAATTTAACCAAAGAGCTTGAATCCACTGAAGTGCCCCGTGTAAAGGTCCGTCTCAATAACATAAATGCAGTGACGATGTTAGATTCGGCAGCCATGGGTAATTTTATAAGAAGCAACCTACTCACGCCCCACCAATGGGCCCAAATGACCCCTGCTGCAAGTAAAGTCAGGCTCGCACAACTGGATTGCTTGCTTCCAGTTGAAGGAGGCATAAAGTTAACAATCGGGATACAACACAAGATATCTCACATTAATTTTCTAGTTACGCCCCATATCGGGGAATCCATGATTTTGGGACAACCACGGCTACATCAGCAGCACTGCATCCTCGACTATGGCAACGCCGCCTTCAATTGGGAAGAGACGGAGGAACACTCATTAACTGGGAAGGCAGCCAGCTGAATGCTGCCCCTCCCCGTACACCGATCCGCCTCCAACAGTTGTTGGTAAAAACGAACCAGCCAGCCCTATATCACCCTACGAAGACTAGAAGTCAGGCCCGAAGAACCCATCAACGTCATGCGCGGCCTCAGTCCGAAGAGGATCCAGACCAAGAGCTTTCGAGACTCCCGACCTTCAAATGAGACCCAACACCCAGAAGGGCAACTCCCGACGTCGAACCCAGGACAACGAAGAGGCCCGAGGCCCGAAACCCGACAGGGAGCCATCCCATTATCCACCCGGAAGAATAGATACACCGCAGCACCGAGGAGCAGTCTCCATTAAATGCCTGCCCTCGACACAGACCAGCTATGGCCACCTGAGTCACCATCAGACCTGTCCAAGCCACCCTTAGCTGCACCAAAGTGTCTTGGCAAAGTCCCAGAGACAAGGGATATAGCCAGACACCCTGCAGATAACGTCGGACTAGCCAAGAGATCCGAACCGCCAACAGTGAAGAAGGTGGAAGCAATCCGAGCACCTTGCCTTCCACCTGGTACAACTCCCGAGTCAGAAATCAAGAACGTTCATGCTTCTACGAAGCTAGTTCCTGACTACAAGGAGCTAATACACCCACCACTAGACCACCGGAATACGCTCCAAACGAGAGCACGGAGGCCGCCACTAGACCACCAGAAGACGTTCACGACGTGAGCCCAGAGGCATACGCCACTAGACTACCAGAAGGCGAACACACCACGGAGCTAGTACAAACACAGCAACCGCAAGAAACGTCTGGAACAGGGGTCGTCATTCCAGCTTCCATGAAGCCGACCACTATTCCTGCCGATGATGAATTGCAGCAGATGTCGAGCATAGCCTACGGCAGTGCTCCGTCAGAACCTCCTGCTACGCAGGAACCTTCACCCGTAGGCACCGTTGAGCACTAGAGGCCAGTTCTGCCTCCTGCTCAACTGGTCGCCAATGATCGGAGCGTCAAACCCGTCAATGCCTCCTAATACCCGACACCTGGTGCAACTCCCACAGTCGAGGTCGAGACTCCTCTCCCTCGCACTGCCTCGCCACAGCACCTGGACGTCGAGACCATCGACGCCTCCAATTACGCGGCCCTTCAGCGAGAGGCACCACCCGCAGCCGAGGTTGAGCACGGTGATCCACAGCAGGTGCCGAGACGGTCTATGCCTCCCACTACCTCTCAACTGGAGCAACATCCGCAGTGGAGGTCGAGAGTTCTCTACCTATCACTGCCTTGTTGCGGGACCTGGACATTGAGAACATTGATGCCTCCAATGTCCCGCCCCCACGACAGGATGAGTCTGCAGGCAAGGATAGAGCGGTCTCCTGCCGCAACTCCCTTGCCCTGCGCCAGCGAAGAAACGTTCTGCCCTATGAGCAGGAACCCGTGCAGTCGGGGTGACGGACCCTCATGTGTCACTCCCCCCGCACTGCCTCAACGTCCCTTGTAGCTGTGCCTCCTCTATCAATTCCGCCAGACGCCACGACACCACATGCCACCTCGTGCTGCCAAGGCAGACTCAAGGCATGGCCGGAACTGAGAATCACCATGCCGACCTACATCAAGATACACATGGCCGAACCCCCTGCATGCTGAACTACGTCCCAGGGGCAGGCCAGCTAAACCAACGCTCGGCGAACACAAGTAAGTACAGTGCTCAATGAAGTTTAATCACACACGTAGTTGTAAACCACTACAATAAACATTACAGGACTCGTTATAGATCTGTACCAAATAGTGACATTTAATCTAGCCGACCAGTCAAAGACAGTGAGAGAGACAGAGGCACTCACGTTTAGGCTAGATCAGGCTTGCCGTTTTACATGATTTTTGACTCTAGAAGAAAAAGAAAAATCTATTTGATTTCTTGATTTTTTTTTTTTCCTGGGCAAATGCGGCACTAATAGCGTCCACAGCGATGTGTTGTGTCAGTTTTACTGACGGATTTGTCTGAAAGATTCTTACAACAGAGGTGAATAATTAAACAAAATATTTTGGACATACGCAATTGCTTCAATATTTTAGGTCCAAAATATTTTGCTTAATTATTCACTGGTACGGGCATACAGTTATCTACATATTTGTGTTTCTGGCTGCATGATCACATGCAAAGGCCAAGGCCATAATTGAAAAGAACCTTTGCAGTGAACTGCCTTTTTATGCATACAATCCGAATTTGTTGACTGTGTTTGGCATTTGGCATTGATATCACAATGGTGAGGAAATGAAAATTATCGCCAATATGGTCTTGTGTAAACAAAAGAATAAGTGTGAGTGGAGAAAAGAATTAGCATGGTTTCTACATTCCAAAAAACCACTACATATATTAAATATGCAAATATCGTTCATATCCACTTTTTTCTTGTAATTTGCAATTTTTCAAATTCCAAGGATTTTACACGATTTGACCCAATGATTCCAGGATTTTTTTATACAGGAACCAGGATTTCAGCTTCAGGGCTGGTGGCAGCCCTGGGCTAGATTAAATATTGTGTATCCAGTAAAGTGCCTGCCCAGCTGTCATCAAGCGGGGGAGAAGTGTAGGAACCGGTGAGGTGAATGCAACAGAAGATAGTTATTTAGACACTCGACTTTGTGCAAACTGAACTTGTAAATACAGCAGTTATTACGCTGTACATAATTTATTTAAAGCCACTTTGGGCGAGGCCGAGTGCTGCCGAAGATCCACGAACCAAGAACTCTCATGAGAGGGTTCCCACCTCCCACGCCAGCCTCATGGCCGAAGGACGTCACACGTCTACCCCGCACCCCACTGTGGCAGCCTAGACTTCATACTATATAAGTTCGTGTACAGCGGAGCTCCAGCAGTTATTCGTAATTCTTCTCTTGAGTTAACCCCGAGCACTTCTTAGTGCTAGGGCATACAGCGAAACCTCGAGTCACCAGTAGCCATCGTGGTTACCTTCTGCGATGACAACAGTCTTCAACACCCATCGAACACGAATATACCTTGCTACTTTAACTTAACTTCTTTTGTCTCTTCCAGACATCAGCATTAGACAGCTTTAGTTGAGTAGTTAAATGTTCAATTTTCTAGTTCACTTACCCTCCAGTTAGAACCAGGTCACCTACACCTGGCTACCGTAGTTTTCCTTCAGTACTACGTCTGCTTGGTAGGAGATAGCACAAGTCGCTATATTTATTGAGTTCTCAATAAATACAGCTTCTTCACTATCCTAGCGCTTTTATTTCTAGAGTAACGTCTACTTTGCTTGCTAGGAATAAGTTGCACTGTGCACTGCCGACAGAAACTGGTATTTTTGTAAATCCGAACTCGCTTGACTGAGGCCCCCCTTTCTGGGCACCTCTAGTCTGGAACACACCCATTAGATGGCTGCCTGTTACTTCCTATTACACAGAGCACCCAGGTGTTGGAGGGAAGGAACAGAGAAGCCACGATCACTAGGAATACCTTCCACGAAGGAGAGACAGTAAACCTAGGTTGAATCACCTACCAGAGCACCTACGTGTTGGGGGCGGTATTGGCCTGGCCTTGGCTGGAAAATCACATCCAGTAGTAGTATTGGTGGCCCACAAGGCTCAAAGTCTCTGATCAGCATGCAGTCGTAGGGGATCAGTGGAGAATCTTACCGAGCTTGTGTGACGGATCAGCTACTGGACTTACACAATTTTAGGGGAATAGTTTCTTGTCCGGAGTGCACACCGTATCTTGTTCAGTGGCGAACCAAACTCTATGACTTACAAGATAAGGTACAGTCGAAGGCGTAGGAAACAAAATATTGCTCTTCTAGCTGCCCAGCAGCAGAGTTCCTTAGCCCTTCCTATGCAGGAAAGACAGGCGGAACGGGACCGTGCTGCCTCAGTGAGATTACGGGCAGTTGTACAATTAAAAAGACTTCATACATTGGTGAGTCATCTACTTAACTGAACTTCACGTCTGAAATTATGATCATCTACGCCCAATCCAGAATGAACGTGCCAGAGCCCCCCCGACAAAGAAATAAAAATATTTATTTAAATTATACTACGCTACCCTACCTGGCCAAGAAGTTCCGAACAACCCTAGAGATAGCAGCACCCCTGTGACCTTCTGACGTCACGGTTCACCTGCCTCAGTCTGGGGTGGAAGAAAATATCTATGCCTCCACCAGGGGCGACAAGAAATTGAGTGGCACTCCCACAGCAGATAAACCAACCCCTGCGATGGAAGGCTACGCTACCCCCCCCCCAGGGCCGGAGAATCGCTCACACAGAGTGATTTTTATATAAATAGAAGTCCAGCACCGTGGTCCAGCAGAGACATCGGGCTCGCCGGCCGCATAGGTTCGCGAGCTCTCCTACAGTCTGTAGAGACACTCTACCTCTCCTCAGCAGCCCGCCAGCACTCCAGCCCCAGCTTGGAAAAGGCTCCTCCTTCAACTGACTGTCTAGGGACAGCTCTCCACGTCTATTGGTAAATCCCACAGCTGTACCCACTAACCTTACCTCAGTCAACTTCCCTTGACTCTGTGGTAACAGGTCGTTGCATGATGATGTCCCCCCAGATAGAGCCCCTCATATTTTCATAATCTTAATAGCGTTAATAGTTTTAATTATTATTTAGGAAATTTGCACGTAGTGAATTTTTAGTAGATTAATTTTCCCCAGGCTCACCTTCGCATGTCGATCAGCAAAATTTGGTATCAATATAGTTCCCGTGTTTTAATATTTTGTATTTGTTTCTTAGCATAGCTTTTAGTGTGCATTAATTTAGCCGAACCTTTCCGCCATGCTTCTTTAAGTGTAATAAAATATTACGTTCCAAATTTAACCCCTTGTGTGTCAACTACCATAATTTTAGATTTACATCCTTTGTCAAATTATTTTATTAATTTTGTATTTAATTTCAGTGTTGTATGTTCAATCAGTTGAGCAGTAATACTAATTAACTTCATGTCTGTACACGGCCGTGTAGTGTACTGTATCCCTCAGGAGACAGGGCCTGCCCAAGGACCTATCCCTGAGATTCCAGGACACCTGGTTCGCAACCCCTGCCGACAGCCTTACCTTTTGTTCTGTATTTCACTGCTAAATGCACAAGCAACACAGAGGTACTGGCAGCCATCACAGGCAACGTGAGAGGCGCACCACATTTAAATTAGCCGTTACCACTCAGCTGCTTAACGATTCCAATCCGAGTGTATTAGCCCATAGTGAACCTAAGATAGAACCTGTTGACTACAGTATAATAATGTCCCCAGACGAAGGGTCCGACGCAGCGAGGCAGCAGTGGATAAACCCCATCAGTCACAGCCAGATCACTCACCACCTCACTCACTCACCTCTCGCATCCGACTGACCATTTCACCCTTTTGGGACAGCTGGCGTCCCGTTTATTGACATCCTTAGTGGTGAGGTGAGTAAGGTTGCCTGGAAGGGATAGCCTAATGCTCCGAATCACCCTGGGGTTTGACTCCCCTCCACCTCATAATGTCCGAGAGGGCAGTCAGCGCCCTAACCACTTGTCAATCAGGCAAGAGAGACAGCATCACAATGATCAATATTTTATGTGCATAATGAGTTGATTTATATTGCAAGTTATTTTAACAGATGTGTATATTTTAGTTTTAAAGACTTTTGGGAGCTGGATCAAGGATTTTTGTTCAACGATTAGTGACAGCCTTGACACAGAGGTAAAAAAATCATAAAATGGTAAAAAATGTGGACGTCTGGCAGGAAAAAAATTATATTCCACTGTATGGAGCATTTCGTTCTCTGCACTATTTGATAAGGAAGGTTTTGCTGTAAGAAACCTAGTACTCTACATAATATGAAAAATTTGATATGCTTATCAATGTTAAAGTGATTGCTCTCTTCTCATCCTAATTAACTTCAATAACAAATCACATGAAATATTTTTATTAAACATTTTGTAACTCGGAGAAACCTCGACCCATCAAGAGCAAATGATGAGTACACATGGGACTTATAACTGAAAGATTTTACACGTACAAAGACACACACTTGCTGTGGCCAACCTTGCTATTCACATTCTGAGGTAACACTGGACCACCACATGAGTGAACTTAAATTCCTTTTATGACATTCAGGTACCTAACTCCTGATGGCTTATCCTTCCAGAAGGGAGTCACTGCCAAGCCCATACGACCACAGCAGTACACCAGCGATCACTTGCCAACCAAACTCAGGGTGGTTACTTACCAGCACAGCTTGCTGAGGGAACAAACTCAGCTAGCCAGACTCCAAGCAGTAGCACCATTGCCGATATCACCTCAAGGACACGCTAGTCCCTTGATCAAGTTCCTGGCAATAGTCATATTTGGGCAGGGTCTCAACCTCCTACAGATAGCTGTGTCACTTCAGACGAACAAACATCGGATTAGCCCCAGTCACACACCTACAAGCAACAAAGAGTCTAATGCTGCCCAGACTGTTGCAAGTGACCACTGTCTTCACCCCTGATGACTCTAAGGTAAGGAAAATAGCTTGAACAAATCCGACCAGATGAACGCTTGCACAACCCTGCTCAACGAACTCAGAACTCTCGACCACCTACTGTCCAGAGTACCAGTGACATGGCCCCTTGCACAATATCTACTTTATACATGATTGAGAGGAATATTATGCAACTGCCCAACTACGTTCCTACACTTACCAGCCACACTGCACTGCTACCTGTTCCATCTCAAACCTAGAGCAACTCAGTGACCAACTCCGAATGAGACATTCTACTCACTGACCCTGAAGTGATGGCTCCAACCAAGGAGGATGAGCATTGACATAAAAATACTTCTACAAATTTTGTACATATGGAGTGTGTGTTTGAATAATATTTTTCAGGCAGTTTCTGTGCCAAAACTTAGCAGTGCACATTGTGCACACAAAAGGTTTTTCACCAGTATGTGTATTTGAATACTGAACTAACCGAGACCTTTGAGAGAATCTGGCTGGACATTCTGTACACAAGGAGGTCTGTCACCCCTATGTGTACGAACGTGTTCGTTTAAATGTGATCCAAGACTGAATGTTGTTGGACATAAAGGACACAAGAAAGGTTTCACACAGTGTGTGTACGCACATGTCTTACCAAGTGAGATTTAAGCTTGAACATAGCAGAACATTCTGCGCATGAAATTTTTTTTTTATCCTGGTGTGTAAGAAAGTGGAGATTCAAGCCAGTTTTTCGACTAAATTTGGAACTACAAATTGAACATGACCATGGTTTTTCACCAGTGTGTATTAGTGTGTGTTCTTTAAAGCTCGAATATTGTTTAAATTTAACAAAACACAGTGTGCACTGGAAAGGCTTGTCACCAGTGTGGATATATAAGTGTTGTTTTAGAGTGAAATTACGGCTGAAACTGGCCAAACAAATTTTGCACTGAAAAGGTTTTTCACCGGTGTGTGTCACTGCATGTTGTTTTAGGGTAGAACTGTGTTTGAAACTGGCCGAACAAACTTTGCATTGAAAAACTTTTTCATTAATGTGTGTAACTCTGTGATTTCTCAAAGCAGATTTGTATTTGAACCTAGTAGAACAAACTGTACACTGAAAATGTTTATCATCAGTGTTTACAACTATGTGTCGTTTTAAGGCATACCTATAACTGAACCTGGCAGCGCACACAGTACACTGAAAAGGTTTATCACCAGTGTGACGAACGTTATGTTGCTCCTTGCATGCGGAAGATGCATCACAAGTGAAATCAATATCCTCAATTTTAGAAGCATTTTTGTCGAAGATATTGACAGCATCAGTTGTGCAGCTTGAATGTTTAATGTGGTCTTGACCAGTAACACTAAGTCCCTGATGTGATGGCATCTTCATGCTTTCCATCCAGAATATGTCGCTGACGTCTGGAAAGGACTGAGAACTGAGCTGCACGCTGCTGGGAGTTGTGTTGTCTTGTCCTACAAGCAAATACCAAACATTAACACATGGAACATAATTTTCTCCTGGAGTTGCTGTGAAAGACCAGGAAATAGTTTAAATACTTTAGAAGAAAGAATTTTATTGTAACTATTATTATAAACAGACTACATTAGAACCTCTATATCAACCCCATTGATTGCGTTTGTCTTTCTATACTAACTAGTTTTTGAAGAACTGTGAAAAATATGGTGATAAAAGTTTAAAATTTTAGGGAAATATGACGAAAAATAAAGTTGCTGCACTTTTTTTGGTTGTGACACATTGCATTTCTCTTGGCGAGTGCTGCACCAAATGTAGCTCGTATAAAAAAATAGATATCACACTTCAAGGCTGCTAGCATTAGACAATACCCATTGACTGCCTTTTTGCCCACCCTCTACCCCTCAGGCAGACCAATGTTTCCACACACGACTACAGTAGCGTGTTTGTCCTGCCATTGTGCGTGCTCTCACTCGCTTGCCTTCTAACTAATGCCGTGTGGTGGGGTGATGAAGGGTGAAAAGTGATTTTGAGAGGGGGTGTAGGTTGATGTTAGGAAAATTTGGAAATACTGTTACCCGGTAGGGGCCAGACATTATCAGCACAATGTCAATGAAGTTGTGGTACAGTTGTTGACTCTTGCAGATCTCTGGATTGTAGACCGATCACCTGGACGTAATCTTCCGTAGTTGCAGTACCCCTCACATTAATATACACTAGTAAATATGTTAACTGATATGTTTACTAAACTGTGGCCTATTTTGGCTGGTCCACACGTTTTGAATTACCAATTGATGGTAGCATTTACTTATTGGAGTCGATTAACAGACAAAAACACCGAACAAAAAACACTAACACTTTTGGCGGGATTGTAAGGGTCCGTGCCCTGAAGTGCCCGAAGACCTGACAGAAATAAAACACGTGAGCTTCATCAACGTAGTTTGACTCATCTTGATTCTTACACATTGCTCTGTGGCGAACACTTTACATAGACACAGGGCATGGTCTGCCGGTAAGATAAAGCGGTAGAAAACGGAGTGAAGCCACACAATTAATTAAAATGAAATATTACGCTCCCCTAGGCGATGCAATTCCCAGGGGAGGAGGGCAGGCCTCTACAGTGACAAAAAAGTAAAAAGGTTCCACTTAATTAATAAAGAGTATTGCAAGTTAAATGATTGGTGCAAAAACGGTGCAGGCCACTGGAGCACGCACATGACGCAGTCTTGCCCTCGCAAATCTCAGACGCTACTGATTGTTCCACCATGGCGTGGGAACCTACCCTGGCGGATTAGCATGCCACGCCGGAACTACTTTCTGGCAAACTTGCTAATATAATTACAAAAACATATCACACGTGCATTAATTACTTCGTATTAAAATAAACAGACAACAATACTTTGCTCTAAAGATGAGATGAGGGTGAAACACGTGAGTTGTAAACATATACCCTTGCATTAAAAACTTTAATAAACAATAACACTGACAATAGATTTTTATAGGGACGTCTCTGCTGTCCCCTGAACCAGGTGTGCCGTTTTACAGCACGACGCAGTAATTTTATATGGGACACTTCTATTATTTAACTATCTCACTACATTTTTGATATATGCTGTAATTAAATTTATTATGGTGTTAATGATATGAGCTATTATCATTTTGGAAAACTTAATTTTCTAATATTGTGAATTTTATAAATTGTAATGTCACTGTTAATTAAATTAATTTTTATCTGTTTTGAGAACTTTACCTTACTTTTCAGTCATTAGCAAGATTGCAAGTATTTTTATTAATTGTCTGGTTGTTTCTATTACTTTAATTATTGCAGTAATTAATTAATTAATTCTCATTTTAACTATTTGAGATTCATATAGTTAAGCTTTGAAGTCAATCTGTCAAGTAAATGTTTCTGTTATTCCCAGTTTAAATTATGTAAGAGTCATGTAATTCATAATGGAAGTCTAGTGGTCAGACACACATTTATTTCTGCCAATTTTTGTGTTGTAAAATATTTGATAGATTTTGATGTTTGCCTCATTTGGCCATAAAAAATGTTCTTATTTACATACTCTAGATTTAGGATGATTTTCCTGCAAGTTTTATTTTGATCCTGTTCAGAAATTTAGTACTTCCAATGCTTCACTCTCAATCTTGTAAGAAGGATTCCAGGCGGACTTTTCATTCCATTATTTTTCATACGAGGTGATGTACGCTGCATTGTCCGCAGAATATTGTTTTTCACGTCCGTCCCTACCCTCTTTCACACTTGGTTTCTGACGTGGCTGTGTGGGCAAAGTCTTTGTGTAATCACGCATTTAGCACGTGACTTCATATAAGAAAAGTGTTTTGATCATGTGAAAACTTGCCAGTCTTGCTGATGAATATCTTGTTCACGTCTCTTGTGGACCTTCTATGACACCTAGCTGCGACAGTGAAACCTTTTGGTCAGCCATTTTATTCTTTGTTGCACCATTGTTTCCTCCGGTGGCATGGTTCACTACCAGTTCTCACTTCACTTTTTTTCTTGGCTCACGCCACCACGACAGTGTTTTGTCAGGTTGCAGCTGTGATGGTCCCTGCTGGGACATAGTTTTTTTTTTTTGCATTTTTTCAAAACACATTATGCATCATGTAGAGTAGGGCCAAGTTTTTCTGTGTGGGGTATCTTTTATTATTTTCTCGAGAAGCCTGGAGCTCCAAATGATCATGTCTAGATAATTATTTTTTTCCTCTTGGTGAGTACTGACTTAATTTTTCCTAAATGTTCGCTCGTGCACTTATTCTGGCTATTTATTTTTTGTGCCTATTTTTTGCTCCAGAGTGAGGGTTGCTAAGTTATCCTTGAGACCTTGTAGTTCCCGGTGCAATTGTAGAGATTCGATTCTACTTTTATGTTAGTCCAGTCTCTGATGGATACGTCCATTGGGGAATGTTTACTGTCCGAAACAAGTTTACTCTCTTTGCGGCACTCTACAACTTACTTCTGAACTAAGTTAAGTTGCTACAAATAGCTAGTGTTTTCTTTGGGTGTAACTCCGACAAAGTCACGGAACTCTTTTCAAATAATATGAAGAAAACTACATTTGAAAACAATTTGTCGTTCTTATAACAAACACCTTATGTAAATCTGCTGGACTTATAAAACACTTGTCCTTTTTTTTATGACCATAGTAAACTCTTGTAATGCTAACTAATATAAACAAATAGTACAATGTGCTGTAAGGGGTGCACCTCTGTGTTAGTTGAAACCCACACGTGACATTTCAGAAATGGTTTGATATTTATTGTTTTTATATATATATATATATATATTTGTTGATTTCAAGCAATAATATAAATAATAATAATAATAATAATAATAATCTGTTTATTTTGTGGGCATATGAGATTTGATACATAATGTGAGTTTTGCCCACTCAAGGATATTGTTAAAACAATCAGGTGATGCTCTGTCTGATTTTGCTATTTAAATCCTTAAAATCAGAAGTGATAAATATAACAACAACCATGTTTCTTAATTTTTCTTTTGGAGCGTTAATAAGTTTTTCCCCATACTACGATGTAACGAAACTATTAGCATATGTTCTATTTCATTTTGGGCCATGTGTTAAAAAATATATGAAAAGATATAAAAAAAGAAACATAGATAAATTCTAAAGAGTGATCGTTACCATACTAAACACATGTTCTTTATTTCTGTTTTCCCTCTGGTCTTTATATATAATTTGTGGCAAGAATGCCCTGGTTTTGATTAACCGCCATTAAGGCAATATTTTTATTAATTGAATATTACATTTTTTGTCCCTCACGTCCCTCTACCGCCTAGCATTATATGTTCTTATGTCCTTTGGCTTTATTTAATTGTTGTTTTGGGGGCCATAGTTTTAAGAATGTTTACATGGCCAATATCTTGTGTTTTATGCCAATGACTAGGTAAATATTGTTATGTTTATTTTGATTGTGGTGTGGAAGAACATGGCGGCACACAGGGTTCATGCAGCATCTGCCATTAAGCCCTTTTGTGAGGTGCCCTATTTTAATATGGTGCACTGTGTTGCACTGGTCTACACTAGCCTGCACTACACTGCCTGCACTGATGGCATACACATCCCACATCGCACTGATGCATCAGTGCACTAATAAAGCACACGCACTGTAGAATGAGGATATTGGCAGCACTGTGAGATGAGCTTGGCGGGCAAACTGTCTAAAGAGAGGGGAACGCAGCATGCATCAAACACACCCCCCCCCCCTCCCCAAGAGACAGTGTGCAGTGCTAAGTACAGCAAGGACACTGCTGTTTCCCTCGCTGCCTCCTGCATAGAACTTAAGGGCTCCTGGTGTGCCCCTTACATAACTGGAACTGCCGCTGCTGCTGCCCCTTGCAACCGGATTCAGTTTGTGACACTGCAGCGCCACCACATGTTATGCAGGCTGGTGAAGATTGTGGCAGCCGAAGTGACCGGCGAAAGCAGAGCGAGCTGGCAGACTTGCTGCCTTCGCTATCACCATTGCTACTGCTGCTGCTCCTACTTGTGCTCTTTCGTCTCCAGCTGCGCGGCCACCAGGAGCGACCCCGGGCAGGTGGCAACCAGGGGGGTGGTGATAACAATGACATGTCCCCATAGCTGACAGTGACATACTTGCTTGTGGCCTGCTGATGCTGGCCTCACCTTCTGATGTCGGTGCCAAGATGGCGGGTGTTGCAATGTTGACTGGAGGGCCTTCCCTCAGGAGTGCCGTGCCAGTGGCGGCGCTGGTGCTCCAACAGTGACACTTGTAGGCGCCATGCCATTGAGTACTGTGGAGCTGACCATCGTACCCAGCGTGCCAGCTGGGCACCTGCTGATGGCCCTCCTGGGGAGGGTGCTCATTCACCTTCCTCCACTGCAGCTCCTTGTTGATGCTTGACAGTGACGTCGCCATCGTGGGTCATCCGAGTCAAGGTTCTCGTTACATGTTGTGTTGAGCGTGAAGCTATTCTGGTGTTGGGGCGACAACTTCTGTTGGCGCTGCATCAGCCCCAACACTCAGTCCTGCATCAGAACAACTCCTGAGGGACACTGGGATGTCTGGTATAGATGACACATGGATCACAGGTGGAGACCGCCTTGAGGGTGGTGCTGGCCTACCTTCCTCTCTTGCACCTTGCTGTGGGAGCTCAGAAAATGTGTTGCGGCCGTGGGGCGTCAGGGCACCAGGTGTGACTTCACCGGTGACATCTCCCAGTGAAAGTCGGGAGTTGTCACTGTGTGCATTGACGTTGTTCTTGTCCACTAGGACCATGTACTTGGTCGGCCCGATGCTCCTCAGTACCTCGTGCGGCCCGCTCCACTTGGCTGCCAGGTCCATGCAAAGTGGTGACTGGTGGTAGACTGCGGGTGCACACGTAGGTATACCTGCTGTCCTGCCTGGAGTGCTGGCAGCGGCTGGGTGTAGGTCGAGACCTACTACGCAGCGTACTCCTTCTGATGTTGGCGTTGTTCCCTATGTTGGCGTTGGGGCTTCTCTTGCTGCATGCCACTGATCTTCTTTGCTTGCGGGCAGTTATTTTCCCCCGGTAAGGTGAGGTTATGCACAAACAGGACGTCGGTGGGTGTTTTGCCAGTGGTGGTGTTGACACTCTGGCAGAGGGTGCAGAGGGCGGCTGGCAGATGTTCGGCCCAGGTGTTGTGTTGCTCCCCAACATGGAAATGCAGCTATGTCTTGAGATCTTGATTGCAGTGCTTTGTGCGGTTCAAACAGGGAGGATATACTGCGTCCTCAAGTGGTGCACCCCCCCACCGGGTGCACATTTCCCACCACTTCTTACCAGTAAACTAGGTGCCATTGTCCATTAGAAGATTATTTGGGTAACCCCTTCTTGCAAATAACTCTTCCTGTAATGCCTTCTCAATGCTGGTCACTCGTGCACTGCTCATCACGTGTGCCTCTACCCAGTGGGAAAAATTATCTCTCACAATAACAATAAATCTTTTCCCCACTACAGACTTTGGGTACGGCCCCATCAGGTCCCAGCTGACAGTTTCAAATGGGCGTCTGGGTAGCCGCTGCTGCTGTTGTTGCGCGCCATCTGTCCTGCATGCCTTGAACTTGTTGCACTGTTCGCAGTGTTGCATGTAATTCCATGTGCAACACGTCAAGCCAGGCCAGAAGTGCTCTTTAACATTCCTTACCATTTGGTCCACTTCTGGGTGTCCCAATACATTACATGCGTATACGCAAGTACCTTGTTCCTGCTGTTGGGTGGCACAAATAACCTCCACGTGAGTGGGTCTTTCGGCAAACACATTCCAGCCAGTTATTTATCACATGCCAATGCTGTACTGTTTGCGTTGCACACTTGGTCATTTGCTTCTGCACACATGGGCAATCCACTTGCGCACTCTCTATCTGCCGGTACAAATAACATATCAAAATATTGCTGCTGTCAACACTCAGCTGTTGGAGGCACTCTTCGTGGAAGGGCTTCTGCGTATTTGGAAGTAGGATTTCGTCCCACTCTGCATCATCATGAATTATGACGTCAGCGTTGGGCGCTCTTGACAAGACGTATGTGAGTTGGTTCTCTTTCCTGGGGACG
Source organism: Dryococelus australis (assembly GCA_029891345.1). Lineage (NCBI taxonomy): Eukaryota > Metazoa > Arthropoda > Insecta > Phasmatodea > Phasmatidae > Dryococelus > Dryococelus australis. The sequence continues at coordinate 162,118,325 of CM056995.1, forward strand.
TGCTCTATGACAAAGTCGTAAGCCTAGATGAGCAACACCCACCGGGTTAATTTGCTACGTGCCTCCCGCATACTATGCAGCCAAACGAGGCAATGATTGTCTGTGCGCAAATTAAACCTCATATTCAAGGTAGGCCCGGTACTTCTTGATGGCCGAATCTATGGCCAGTCACTCACACTCATCGACATTGTACCGTCATTCTGTTTGGCCTAGCTTCGCACTTGCAAAGTCAATCACATGGCGAACACCGTCAACAGTGCATTGATGGCATCAGTCTCCAAGTACAGATGTTTGCTCAGTTCGTACCGGGCCAAGGTAGGGCACAATGTGAAACGACTCTTGATTTCCTTGAATGCGTCATCTGCTGCGCTACTCCACATAAACCGCTGCTGCGATCACAACAGGTTGGTCAGGGGTACTGTTATTCCCGCAAAGTTCTCTATATGCGTACAAAGTCAGTTAACCCGAATAATTGCAGCAGTTGTTTGCGTGTGCCCGGCAGTTGATAACCATCAGTTAGACACAACTGTTCGGGGTTAAGCTTGTTTCCTGTCTCGTCGACGATGTGTCCTAGAAAGTCTAGACTGGTTTTGCTAGATAGCATTTATTCGCTGCACATGTGAGTCCCTTATTTGCCAGTCTCTCCAACACCATTGACAACTGATACACATGTTCTTCCCAGTTCTCTGACCACATGACCATATCGTCTAAATACATAAGCGTAAAGTCGCCAATGAGGCCGTCTAGCACTTGTAACATCATTGATTGAAACATAGCTGGAGCACATTTAAGGCAGAAAGGCATGGCGCAGAACTGAAAGCCCCTCCTGTCGGAGGTCGTGATGGTGGTTTTCTCAAGATCCTCCTACTGTTAATCCCTTTTGTGGGGTGCCTTATTCTAATACAGTACACTGTATTGCACTGGACTACATTAACCTGCACTACACTGCCTACACTGATGGCACACGCATCACACAATGCACTGATGCATTGGTGCACTAATGAAGTACATGCGTGGTAGAGCGAGGGTGTTGGCTGCACTGTGACATGAGTTTGGCAGGCAAATTATCTAGGGAGAGGGGAATGCGGCACATTCCTTATGTCATTATGACTTGGATTTCTCTTGAATTTTTATTACTATTAGTTGATGACTTACACTTCGCTTATTTTGATTACAAGTTAGCAACATTTTAGGCTTGATTTTGAGAACGAGTGTTGACAATCTGTGCCTTTTAAATGAACTTGAAAATTTGTTAAAATGATAAAAATTTGGAAAGTGAGCCAGCTTGCCACCCTATATGTAAACTATTTACGGTAAAATGAACACATCTGAAAGCTCTTTGTAATTTATTCTTTCTTTCATTTTGTATCATTTTGCCTCATGTCAATATAAACATGCCACACAATTTCATTTAACGTTTACATCAACTAAGCGTATGCTGTGTTCTACTCAATAGATAAAAATGCATCACGTAATCACTAATGGCGAACAACATTGACATGTTACGCATACTGGCATAATAATTATTTACAACTCTGCCTCATCTTCATGTGACGTCATATCACACAGAGCAGGGTTTGAACCAAGGACGACTAGCTTCCAGAGCTAACTAGCACACCCCTAGGCAAGGGGCGCTCAAGACACGGCTACCGAGGCTGTCTATGCCATTATGTCAGACATCATGTTTCTGGTAATCACCCTTGCATACGAAAGAAGCTCGCAGCAGTGATGTAGCCTGCATACATGGAATACCTCCACTTCCAGCCTCCTCCGAGAGAATTCAGCTATGCTGCTAAGAGAGGAGCTCTCATTCGAAGATACCTGACCAGCCGAAGGACCCGCAGCCGTCCGTCTATATATGCCGGCGCACAGCCCCATAATGTCAGTTGTATACTCGGCAGCTCGCTCCACCACCTCATGTGCTGAAGTTCTCTGCCTATCGTCTTCCTCACGAAGGACCACCGGTACCTTCCAGTAGTCTTCTAGACCTGCGTTCAGCAACCCCCGAAGAAGTCTTCCCTCCCTTACACTCACTACCACTTTGGTAGTGAACCCAGAATCCCTTCTGGACAACAGATTAGATAGGGTCAGTTGTCTTAGATACCTAGCTTATTTTCTGCTCTTGTTCAGTTCTGCCCCAGGTCCCTTTCACCTGGGTTAACGTAGTCTACTTCTGCCGGTTTCAGTACAATTGACCGCTTGGAGATAGTATGGGCCACCATGTCTATTCCTCTGGGGGATAAACATGTACTCTTACCTAACCCAGTGTGCTTATTCTAGGGTGATTGTGACTTCAGACATTGTAGACATCAAACCCACAAAGGAGAAGCAAGAGACGTCTTGAAACCCATTTTGCCGAAACTAGTGTAGGACTGCAAGCTACCCTCAATCAGGCGCATGTACGTCACCAAACATAACCCAGTCGACAGCCACCCGTACCTTGAACCAAGTACTCTGGTATTCGGAACATTGTAAGGTAGAGCCACAACCACTAGGAACACACATGAAAAAGCAGTTAAACATCCATATCAGCTAACCCACTCCATCCGCGGCGTTCTTCTTCACCGGCTGGAATGACTGGACTGATTCTGGGTGGCCCAACATCTTCTGGTTACACTTAAACCAGGGAACTCACCATCAGCTCCTACTTTGTGTGACAGACCTAAGTACCTTTCCCGTATACACTTCACCCATAGAAGCAGTGCAAGGAGGAGAGTTAAGAAGGCAGCTACTACCTTTAAACCTAGTAAGTTGCACTGCAACCCATTGCCTTCTGCCCTCAGCAGCCCCTCCCCATGGGACCAAGCTCAAGCCTCCCAACAACAGGCCAGGCCTTACCTCACAGTCCCTCCTAGCATCTCATTTCAGCCACACCCAGAATATCACCAGCAAACAGTACCCAATCATAGACCATCTACGACCGGACCTACCAATACGCCAGAGTCATGCCAGCCTGCACTTCCAAGTGCCGCAACAAACCTACCAGACACCATTGCCACCCACACCAACGATCAGTCCTGCAGCTGTCCTAGGACAGGGCCCGCGTTCCAGCCAGCAGTCGCCGAGCCAGGATCTACCCCAGGTGAGATCCAAGCAAGGGAAATTATATCAGTGTCTCTGACTAGCATTATAGAACCCTTGTCCGACAGTGACGTTATTGCCATTTCTAAATTACGTCATGTGTCAAGTGTTTTTGTGGCACCCAACGCAGGACCACAGCTTTATTAGTCAGATAATAAGGCAGAGCCAGAACAGTGCGACCCCGAGAATGACGAGAATCAAGCTGGGAGTCAAACTAGTAACAAGTCAAACTTTGGGGAGTCTGTAAACACCCAGTGGCGCTCAATTTTACCAGCCAAGCTATGTCCAATTAAACCTAAGCATTGCCAATCAAGGCAAGGCAGATGCTGCAATGGATGAGGCAATTGAATGCCGACCAGAGATATGTAGCGTGCATACATGTAACTGAGCAGGTTTAAATTTCATTAGTTGTGCTCACTGCCAGAACAGATTCCATTACCTATGCTTAGGGTGAAATTATAAATCCAGTTATACTGCCAGACTAAAGTACTGTTGTGACGACTGTGAACCCATCAGACAGCCTATTGTAGCTGGCTTACCTGCGCAGGACGAGGTGTAAATACTTTTAGCTGTATTATTTGTGCACTATCATTTCACCAGACCTGGTTTGGTGTATAGGTGCAAGGTGTGCAAGCAAGCGGCACAAAATCGACCAAGCAATCCAGTCACTAATCACAGCATGACATCCACCCGGGGTAGCGATGAGCCCCAGCTACCGGAATTCGCAGTAAAACCACATGAAAACCCGGAAACATTTACGCGAAAATGTGAAAGAGAATTAAGTGAGAACGGAGTTCCGCCCAAACAATGGGTTGTTAAAACCCAGAAGCAATTAAAGGCAAAGCATAAGACTGGTGGAATAAATACAGGGAATTTATTACAGAATGGGAGCAACGTTCACACCTTGCCACCCAGTTTTCAGGGGGAGGAAGTGTTGTTACACTTCATCACAGAATTCCACAGTTGAATACAAGCCACTGACGAAGAGGCTGAAATCTTTATAAGGAGAAAGGTGCAAATGTACCGCCCAATATTTCCTGATGGATACGAGGAAAACTGCATGCATAATATTACACGCATGTTGCTCCCAAAATTGCGCAATATGCTCAAACTTCCCCAGCTGCCATCAGTTGATGAGTTGGTAGAGAGAGCATGAGAAACAGAGAGAAACATTAACGAACAGAGTGCCGTCAACCGGGAAAAGTGGGGAAGGGAAGAGAGGAAGCAATGCCCCCTACTGCTCCTCCTCCTTCCCCAGTGCACTCCGTAAGTGCCGGTTCTGCCGGGGGGGGGGGGGGGGATTTCCAGAGAGACTGTCTGACAAGGAGAGAGACAACGATCCGCAACAAGGGAAGGGAAAGCGCCTGACGTCTTCCTCCTGACACTGACCCATATGAGCCCTACTTCCTAGACACAAGCATAGCAATTGGGATCAACCAGCGAACAGTCATTACAATGTTAAATACAACTGCCATTGGTAATTTTATAAGCAACAACCTCCTCACACCAAACCAGCGAGCCCACCTGACAAACATCGACCAAAGGGACCAGTTGGCTTAGTCAGTAGTTAAATGGATAATCATTTTAAAAACAAAATTACTAATAATACAGAAGAGAATATTTTCTAACTTTAAAAAGACCACAATTATGGAATCTATGAATGAATTACACATATCACTATCATGAAGATACATACTTCAGTTCTCAGATTTTTCCATGGGAGCTGTCGATATAGCTTATTTTCTGTGAGAAAATGCACTTGTAATTAAAACTTGAAATTTTTGTAGTACGTATATGGATAATGGACCAGAAATAATAATATCCGGATTTGTCTTCACTGTGATTATTATCCATCATTTTTCTTGTCCAGTATCTTACCTTTATCACTAGAGATGGGTCGAACGATCAAATTTCAAACTAAACCTGAATTTCAAGGTTATGTTCTGGTTCTCGGATCAAAATTTATTGCCATGTAAAACATCAGTTCTGGTTCAGTTTGAAAAATTTACATGAGTATGTGTTCGGTTCGAAAATGAGCTAGAAAGGAACTTAAGTATTTATTCATCTATAGCACACCCTTTTTTTCCCAGAAGAAAGGAAAACATTTCTGGGGTGCAGAGTGGTACAGCAGTAGTCATAAACTGCCTGGTGATGTTTAAAAGGGAAGTGTAGGGCAAGAGTCTTAGAGGATTCGTACCTGGGGGGAGAAGGGAAGAGGCGACACTTTTTTTTTTTTAGAGAAGGGTAGTGTCGCGTTCCACCACAGCAAAGAAAAAAGACCAGCATGTCACTAGCTAAAAAAAAAAAAAAGCAGGCTGCCCACCACAAGCCGTGTCTCAATTGGCCCAGAGAGCAATCTCTCGTGCTCTCGCTCTTGCAATGACATCAGAGAGAACGCTCTCTCTGGTCATCTCAATTCGTCTGAAAGAGCGCGAAAGAGCTAGAGTACAAAGAGAGCATGATGATGTATGCTCGCTGGCACTCTCTTGTAGGCACCATATTTGTTTACATTATTTCCATGTTTGAATAAGGTTACAGTAGCTTTCTGGACCAAAACTACGTTGCATTTTAACTGTAAGTGAATAATTTCAACTGTTTCAGACAGCGAAATGACATACACAACATATATTTATAAAAATTATATATACGGATTTCTGACTAAGTCTTGTTTTTTTGTCACTTTGCTGTAACATGATGGTAAAATATAAAACAAAAATAATAGTATTTTATGTGCTAATGATTATTCTATTAGTGCTATAATTATTTGCGAATTATTTTGAACACACGTATATTACTTACAATAGCTATGACCGTGAGAGAAACGAGAGAGTGGCTGTCTCAATTCCGAGAGCGAGAGCACGAGAGTGTGTGTAACAATACTCTCGCCAGGTTGTGCGAAAGAGCGCTCTCTCTCGAGAGTATTCTTTTATTTGAGACACTGCCTCAGTTGTTGACATTCTTCTTTTAACGACCATAAGGTTACACCTTATAGAATGCCACAATGTTTTGGCTTTTAGACCTGCAAGTTATTTAATTAAAATATTTTCCAAAAATATTGCAATCACCACAAATTAATTTACAATAAAAGAATAAATTGTTACATACTTACTAACAATGCATCACAAATTATTAGTGTAATTTTAGCAGAAAAATTTATATATATATATATATATATATATATATATATCTTGCAAGAATCATGGTGCACACTATACACAAATAAATACTCATTTCTTCTTGTGTGTATCAGCTTACAGCTTTTGAACTTGATGAGGACCTAACTGTCTGTTTATTTGATGTTTTATAGGGTTTTCATGGCCAAAAACATTACAAACCCAAGGTCACAAGTACCAGTATACCTGCCACTGAACCTTAATGACAGAGTATGAATAGTAATCAGCTATCACTTCAGGACCACATTCATGAATTCTATCTTTAAGTTGCCAAATGGTAAAGAAAATTAAATGTTAGACACCTATTTCTATTACACCTGCCATACATTGTGTAACTGAATAAACACACATTGACAGGACTTGGAAATTTGGAAAATTTTGGGCAGATTTTGACCCACCTCTAACCCCTATGCCCCCAAACTTGCCATTTTTAGAATCAAGTATGTTCAATTGTCTCTAGCGCATAAAAAACCACTTTCTAAATTAAATTAAATATGTATATTTTAATAGCTGGACGTCTCCTGATTAATTTGATACCCAAGAATAGCATATTGGACCACCTCTTGTCGTAAAAAAGAAGCCATTGGTGTTGCAATAAAAAATAAAGTTATAGCTGTGTATGTGAGTATGTGAAAAGTATGTGAAAAGATTAGACTATGTATTATTAAAATATAAAGTTATATTAAAGAACTATTACGCAGGTCTTGGGAGTCATACATTGCTATGAGGCATGTAGCGATCAAAAAGTTTAGGTGGCATTGCGCAATACATGTATACGTGCTGCGTTCTCGCTTTTGTCTGGCAGTGTGTCGTGTACGTAGCTGGGTGAGCACTTAGATGCTCAAAATGATGGCCACAAACATTACAAACTTCTATGCTATATCTATGAAACCATGTAACCAATTCCAACTTAACTTTGTATGCTGGCAGTATCTATGCAAGCATCACATAAGCTATTTAATACATTCATTTGTAAGCTATTTTGGAAGATAACACTACATGAAAGATTAGGCTTTTGTTTTGTACTTCGGGAGAAACCCACAAATTACCCACAAAATTCAGGTTACAAGTTAGTCGTAGATTTATATGACTTACATATTCTTTAATTAACGGCCATTTCACTATTTTGGGTTAGTAAGCCATATGTCGCAAACAATTTCAAATGACCTATAATATGGAACAGTATCTAAGACAAACATAGAATGTGCAAATAAAGTAATGAAATTAGCACCACATTAAAAACTAGAGCTTTTATATCATATATCCGCGACCAACCAACCGATTCCCACCGAACTTTGCACATAAGTAGTGCTACATTAGGCCATGTTTTAAATGTGTCTTGCTTTATTTATGGTATGGTAGTCATATAAATAATTTAAAATAAGTTTTTCATATTTATTAAACAATTTAACTGCTTTCAATTAAACTTGGTAAGCTGAGAGTAGCCATTAGAAGCTTCAAATATGCTAATAGATATATCTTTTGCAGACTTTTTGTAAGATAGTGCCAGGTGATAAAATGCAACTTTTATGCCACATCTCGAGAACCATTCATCAAATTCCCACCAAATTTTGCAAACTGGTATAACTACAGTGGACCATGAAAACCTATGTAATTGAATTACATCTATTAAATAATTCAACAAATTAAAAAAAAAAAAATTTATATTGGCATTATATATTACACACAGTAGATATGTCTATACAGGGCCTCTTTTTAGGCCTTTTTCTATGATAACACCAAACAAGAAACTCAAGCTTCTATGCCATATCTCCACCAGTCAACCTATTTCCACCCAATTCTGCACATAAGTAGTGCTACTGTAGGCAATGTAAACCTACATGTTTTAAGTGATTTACATTCTTGTTTTGAAAATGACACTCCTCTATGTGATTGAAATTGCTAAACCCAGTCTACCAAAACTTTAGAGCGGTTTCTACCAAAGTTGATGCTCCACAACCTACCTCTGTAACATAGACGTACGCCAGCTTACAGTACGAGAGCCTTTGTTTTGAGTCCCTGGTAAGGATGTGCATTCGTTCTGTGTTGGAGTCCCTGGTACGACATGTATGTATTTGTAATTTTCTTACTAGCACATTGCATACAAGACCCACCTACCACCTAACTTTTAAAAAACTTCATCAAAATTATTTGCATCAACATAGAGTAAAGTAGGTTCACTAGTTATACCGATAACTTATTGTTTATAATTGTTAACAGTCATTGTCTACACATAACTTGTGTGTTATTAAAACTTTAAATTAATATTAATTTATATTAGGAAAGATATTATTTACATATTATCTGTGTGTGCCATTTATTGTACAAATGGAAAAAATTACTTTTTTTTTACAAAAATATTTTGTTTATAATGTTATCAGTGAATGATACCCCCTAAATTATTGATCCAGTCAGCCCTGGCATGGAGACTAAGATTTTGCAGACAAGCACATAACTGAATAATACAGTAATCAGGTTCATCATAACACAGACTCTTTTTTCTTCTGCCAAAAAGTACACGGCCGGCAATGCATATTTATGCCGACGGTGTGATGTACCATGGGATAAGTGGCCCATTGTGTCTCTCAGCTATCTGAGTCACCCTCAGACAGTACCCATAGTGTGACAGCTTTTGCTTATGTTATCGATCACCAGGCAGGCAGGCAGCTGCACATGTTGCTGTATGGAAAAACTGCCTATATCACAAACATAATGCATAACGCCCACCCTATTTATGAGATGCTAATATTATTTTAATTTACGACATATATTCTGAATAAATACAGTACTGCTCATTATACATTTAGTTTTGTAACATCATAATAGTTTGTGCAACATAGCTGTGCACGGAGCGACAAGTTTTTAGAAGAGAATATGAATTAAAATTTTTCCCCTGGGATGATATTGAAAATGTGTCACACAGGTTTTACATGAAAGCGGATGGTACATGGGCAAATCACAAAATTTGTACTAGTATCTTAGCTAGTAAAATGTCCTCTTTAATTATTTTGGTGTGTTTCATATGAACCTAAGATTTACAAAGTGCCAAAACTATGGTCTCTTGAGGTTTGCATTAATGAGATGTCACTGTATTGAGCAGCAGGCATGCAGACACTACCCCGTCCCCTCTATGAATATACACCAGTGTAGAGTCACTATTATATTCACGTACTTGTGGCATCTTGCACTGGCCTGCCAACACAACGTTCTTCTTGGGTCTCTCTTCCTTCATTTCCTCCTTGCAGACACACATGTTATCCACACTGCCTGGCTCCTCTTGCAAGCTGACTTCCACCTACAACACATCACCCACCAATCATAAAAGAATCACACTACCTACCACACAGACACTGGGCATAATAGTGTCGCTGGCTAACAATATCCTTATAGTCGACTTTTGATGTATTGTAATTCACGGGACTGCCAAAATTTTTCCATACATGTGGGATTTCAGTAGATGAGGTTTCTGGCATGTACATCAATAAAATACAACTTCTAACCTTATGAAACTTTATGTTGAGTATAGTAAGAACTGTACATTATCTGTGAATAAAGTTTAGCTAAGAAACACAATAAAAATGGGCATTTTAGAAGAAGTATTACAGTAAATAATATATTAAAAACATTTCAACTTAACTCGTTTAAATAAAGAAAATAATGTCTCAAAATACTGTATATAACTGATTGTAATCCGACACCAAATGCAGGCTGACCTAAAACTGTCAAACCCTCTGAAAATGAAAATAATGGCACTGAATGAAAGTCAAATTTTGAATATCCTATGTGCACTCAATCAGCTAAGCGGGCATAAACGATTTATCGATTGGGCACACTGCCCAATCGATAAATTTCACGGTGGCTGGTGGAGGAGGGGTGGTGGCAGGAGGATTACCCCTCCACGCCGCTACATGTTGCAGACACCTTGTGCCCGTGGTAAATATCTGTCTTTTAAATTAATTAATCATAATTTACTGCAAAAGAAAACTTGCAATTTTGAGACAGAAATTAATCAATACGGCGATCATAATTGAATCATTCAAAAACATGACCTCTTATTTTACCTGTCGTGAGTTACACTGCAGTCGGTGCTTACCTACCCATTAACAGACGGCAAGAGGTGTCGAATAGGAAATTACAATTCATCAGTTTATTGAAAAGACGTGTGTATTGAAATAAATCAATACAAATCCTCCAATTTCATCTGCAAAAAGTTACTGAAAATGAATTTACACTTATAATACAAGTCACTCGATGTTCAAACAATTTTTGATGACAAAGGGAGGTCAAGTATATGCTTCTGGGCATATAATTATATTTATGAAGATGCTGCCCCTTAAGTTAAATAAATATAATGTTTTAAAATAACGTTAATTTTATGCCACATACAATGAAACACCAACCTTACAGGAAAAAAATACCTTAATCACAAAAGAAAATTTCTTTGCAAATAATAATTACTTGTTAAAATTTTTTGTATAACATTTTCAGGTGAAACCATTTGTTTGAAATACCAGTGATGAAAGGTGCAACTATCTTGAGCGAAGGATAATCTTGTTAAATTTCTATGTTCGCCAGGCACACATTTTCTGTTTAGCCAGTGTGTGAAGGCAAGTGCGTGCAGCCAAGAGACATGCTTTTTTCTTTTGCTAGACAACAGCTTCCCCTCTCGAAGGCATGTAAGAGGAGGTAGGATCGTGCATGGCTGAGTGAGACAGAGAGAGAGGAGACTAGGTCGCCATGCTGGTCGCTAGGTAACCACTTCCCTTCTTGGACATATATAAGGAGAAGTAGCAAGCCATTCTCACATGTCGCACCACACCGCAGGCTCACAGTGTCAAACAAACATGTTGGGAAGACATACAACGTACTGCATAGCTGTGAAAAATGGAACGTACTGCATAGCTGTGATAAATGGTGGCACACATGATGTTTTCACATCCAGTTACTAGATGAACAACCAGTTTAAAAACGAAAGTTGTGGTAAATCTTAGGTGACGGGACCCGAAATATACTTTGATTGACACAACATGTGATTAACAATAAATGCGGGTTATGTTAACATTATTTAAATATGAATTTTGCCAGGACCACAAAAAATTTATGATACATGTGATTTATCAGTACATGCGATAACGATACATCGAGAATCGACTGTATAATCCATTCATTGTTACTCGCAACTCCTCTGGAGCCTGGCTTGCTAAAGTTCTACTTTCAGACTATTCCTCTGCCTCATGCAAATAAAGCTTAATCAAGTCTAGAAAATTACACCAAAAGACAACACACCACATTTGTAATGTTTTGTATGAGCACTATTTCTCACTAGGCATTAACAACACACGTATTATCTCCCTGTCTTTGCTCTTATTAATTTGAAATTAAAAATAATAGTTTATAAATGAAATGTAAGTTAAAGACCAATAAAAATAAAATACTTTTATGTTAACGTCAAAGTATAAAACATGTAAGCCACATATCAAGGAAAAAACCTAACATGTCAAACACAGGGTGATTTCTCAAACATTTAATTCAAAAGGCGTAAAGGTACCACGAACAGAGTACAAAAAAATTACACAGTTTCACAAGAAGAGCTGCAAAACAATACCATCTCATTAAACACGTTTGACTTTAACTCTCCCCCCAACCTCTTCAACAACCAATAAAATAAACAAAGCACCAACAGTTTAACTTGGCCATGATAAATACTGATGCTGACCCAGGGCCAGCCAGTTAGTCCATGAGACGGCACTCACCGCTAAAGGTACATGTGGTGCTGAGCACATGGTTAAGTACCGTTACAGGCCACTGACTTTCCAGAAATGGGGTATAAGTTGTTTCATTGTAAGATGTATTTGTTTCAAGGGTATAATTGTTTGTCAAAATGTTATATGCATGTTTGAGAGCTTTATATGCAACGACCATTTGAAATTCAAAGTGCACGCAGCGTTCAAATAAGAGACAATGATACTCAGGCAAGAACGCCTTCTACAGACAATTAAATGCCAACAAAAATTCTAATTTAAAATCATGTCTGTAAAACTGTTTAGAAATTCTTTTGGTGCCATTTCAATTTACCATTGCACTTCCATTTGTGTGAACCTCGTAGGCAGCCATGATCGGTCCACCCGACCCCTGCCTCTGGGCAGTCATTCTAGGAGAGCTGGCGAGGTAAGATGCTGTCACGTACGCACTTCACTTTTTTGCACTGATGTAGGTTTCTATAGTTCTTTGTTAGTATACTGGTTAACCTTTGCTTGCGTACATTTTGGCAGACATCCCAAGCATAATATTACCTCCTTAACTTAATAATTTACAGCCTTTCAGGCTTTTTGAGATATAAACAAGATGAGAGAGTGTTGTACCGGACAGGCCACGAGGCCCACACAACTTGTGTATCAGATGCCATCCTCCCGTGTTTGGGGTTTTTCAATGTAATTTCTGCTTCATTGCGACGTACAATATTAAGGGCAATGTTCTTGTATCATTCTTTGAAGGTATTTGTATTGTTATCATGTTTTACAGCCACTTGCCCACGGCCATGTGGTAAGCAACCACTAAGTCCATATCCACGCAATCACCGCGTTATGAGGGCTAATTGTCTTTCCATCTTGTGCACCATAAATTATCTCATGATTTTATGCAATTTTTCAATAAGGGTTCATGTATTTTTTGTGTTTTAAAGCATTTTATTCCTGACCATGCGGTCAGCTCACGTACTTGTGTTTTCCAGCCAACAGGCACTTGATGGGCTTTTTCCGCTAATTTCACGCAGATATAATTTTCCAATGCACATGCAATTATTTAAGAGAACTATCGACCATATCTCCGGGTGAATGATGTGTTTTTACACCTGCACACGTAGTCCGCTACGAGCCCTATCCAGCGGCATTTGCACCATCTAAGAGTGACTTCACACGTTTCGCGTGTTTATTTTCTATCTCATGTCGTGCCGCATATTCTTCAAATGTTATTTTGTAATTTTGTATGACGCTATTATTTTGCACTAGCCCTCTGTGTGTTTCACCATCGCCACACAGCACGTGGTTCGGGGAAGAGTCCCGACGAGTAGGCGTTAGCTGCGGAAGAATACGTTAGTGTTCATTTCATACTCCGTGTCATGTCTCTGGGCAAACCTGCAGTCCATCCTAGTGGCTGTAGACCCCTTGCTCTGTAGAGGCTGTGGTTTCAAGCACCGCGGAGCATCATCCTGTCACAGGTGCGCAAGTTGAGTTACATGCTTGGGTGAATCACCCACCTGAACTGGCTAGACATGCTCAAGACGTATTGTGATTATCATACTGGCACAGATGGCAGCTTGGATAATAAATACCTACCTTCTCAGTGTAAAATGTGAATGTTCTTTAGTAGTGTCAGATACCCAGCCCAGTCTAAGTGTCTTAATTGCAGTGTAAGGTGTAAAAGTTGTCTAGTGAGTATGTACAGGTGGGACGAACCCACAGAATCCCTGAGATCACTCTGAGTCTTGAAGTGCGGTATGTAGGAACCACCGCTGGCGCCCATCAATCAGCAGGTAAAGTGTATTGCAACCGTCTCCGTGTCTCACCCATCTGCGTCAATACAAATGTTAGACTGGTAGCCTACTCTGACCATAGCATTTGTTTACATACACTGTTTTCTTCATGGACAAAACAACTGTGGTGGAAAAATGCATTGCGGCCGTGCTACTTTTCTAGAAATGTCAAAATTTGGTGTACTTATATGGGATGGAGTATAGATGTTTTTCTATGCAGTAAAAAATACTTATAATATTCTATAAAAAGTACATATAAAGGCAAATGAAGAAAAGGTAAAAAGGGGCGGAATAATTGATATTTCAGTCCAAAAAGAAAATCGTAATATTAAGAAAAGACATAATACTGTACAATGTAGCAATTCATTCAGAATGAATACAAACATTGGTATTATAATTATAGAGTCACTCAATTTCGTCCCTCAGCCAGCATAAGGCCCCCAAAGGCCACGTCGAAATCCAGAGGGCCCATGAGGGATGATCTAGGATCTTTTTAGTTTAAGCTATTTCTGTATAATTATTTTGCTTGTGTACTCCTGCGCACATTTAGTTAATTTTCGCAATAGTGTTATGTTCCATGCCATTTTCCACCAGCTCATATTTAGGGGCATGCACTTTGGGTGTTTATTTTTATATAGAATATGAGGTTATTATTATTATCGATGTTAACGCACAAGTCTCTATGGTCCCAAGTCACCGATATGTTGCAAAATTTACAAAATATAGTTTTATCGTCACTTGCATTCAAGCAATGTTTTGAAAATTCTGCAGCACATTGCTTTGTATTAATGGTGGGTTTCAACATTTTAAAAAGAAAATTACATTATACAAGTTGCCCATATATTCAAACAAAACTAACTTCACCCACACCCCAGATGTGATATTAGCCCAAACCAGAACAGGTGGCAATACAAAATTTAAACATGCATTTACAAACTATGCCTACGATGGTAGAAACATTAAAAAGATTTATTTTTTGTTTGTCACAGACACACAAGGTTGCAATATGACCACCAGTGATCTTTCACACTACTACTATCAATAGTCGAAATCATGGAAAATGTTGGCATTTACTACAAGCAGTGCTGTATGATATCTATGGATTTTTTTGTTTATGTTACACACATAATCAGAGGTTAAACAAGTGATTTTGTCATTAACTTTGGCTATTTATATAGTGTTTCTGTGTTGATAGAGAACAAATGTTTTGAAATATAATGAAAGCCTGTATCTTCACTGCTGAGTGAAATACCATGGGATATTCCTCGGTAGGGGTGATGTCCTAGCAGAAGTGAGGTTATAACCTAATTTCTCAGTTTCTTTATTCTCTTATTCAATTAATATTACTTCATACTTGAGAATTTGTGGAATGAAAACTTGCTACCAAACAGATACGTCACTATTTGCAGCTTGACGCATACCACAGTGCTGTACAGCGTGCCTGCGCGCTCTATGGGCGACTTCGCCCCATCAATGAGCAATAAAGAGCTTGGGGCAAGTCACAACAGTGGCATACTAACTCCACGATAGAGTTGATTCCACGAGCCTGGACAGCCACAGTCACAATTATAATTAGAACATTAATTATAAAAATTTTACTGCCCGCCTGAATTCCGACATACGGTCGCCACCCCCTCAATCCAAGATTGTTTTACCCACCGAGCTGCGGACCCACCAACTTAGATAAAGAAGTTGGAAAGCTACCCAAAGATCACAGAACCCCTGTCCCCAGTGAAATCACAGATCTTGGGCCGAGGACGCAAAACTGTGGTCAGCCTCAATCACGGGCGATAAGAAAATACGCTATGCCGCCTGCTACCACAGATAACCAACCCCTGTGTTGAGAGGCTTACAACCACTGCACCCCTTGTACAGCCACAAAGCAGAAACAAGGACTATATAAGGAAGCTTCAAACCGCCCTTGCTAGAGTTCGTCGGCTCGCCGACCGCACTGGTCAGTGAGCTCTCCTGGGGTCCGGAAGGACTCCTCCTCCTCTCCCAACAGTTTGAAGAAGGCTCTCTCTCCAGCTCCAGCAGCCTGCCCAAGGCTCAACCTCTAATTACCAGCAGACTGCACCAGGTTCTACTTCCAACACCAGCTCTTGCAGCTTTCCCGAGGTAACCTCTATGATCACACCCTGCACCCCAGTCCTCCCTGACTCCATGGTAGCAGGCCGTCGCGACGTCGTAGGTCCTACCCCTGAAGCAGTCGCTGTAAAATGTGACCTAGAAGTTGGAAGTTAGAGTACTAGCTTAATTTGAAAATTCTCAGGTTTGCCTTCAGCTGGTTAAACATAACTGATGAGGGGAAATTAGAAACACTTAGCAGCGTGTGCCCATAGGCTTTCCCCAGACTTTCCTATAAGCATAAATAAACATGCTTTAATTGAAATCGTAATTACTTGCATAGTTAATTTTACTTGTTCCTTGTTCACGTAAATTTAAGTTGTTTACTTGTTGCATAAATTCAGCTCAAACCTAAGTCTTAAACCTACTATGTCAGACAAGTGTGAGCGAGCCAAGTTTCCTAGTGTCGGAGCGGAGGGTCCCTGACCGGGATCTCTAGTCTGCAAAGACATACTCTGGCATCTGGGTAAGCTTGGAACACTCACGCCTTTCCATAGACTCATACCAACTCAGACCGTGGCCAACCGGTAACGCCTCAGAGTGACTGAAAAAGCACTCGAACAGGAATACTGGCGATGGTTGGAGAAGGCTTGACCAGTGCAGTAAATGGTGAGCCTAGAATAATTACAAGTACCTATGGGTCAACCATAATTGTTTAATAGAAATAAATTCAGATGACCAGAAAAGGCAGAGGCCTTCCCAGTAGACTGCGTCGCAAGACTCGACGTGCACTGCAACATAAATTGGAATGACCGGCTACCCCTCCTGCGACTGACACCCTTCAGGATAGTAGGTACTCCCCAGCCGACCGTACCCGAGATCACCTCATCTATACAGTGACCGATCTCGCCAGCAGTAATTTCCTCACACGAATCAGAACTAAACTCTTGGTTAGGGATTTGTTGGCCATTGCAAAACTACGGTGATATTAGTTACTTATATGCACCCCGCCTACCCTGGTCAGTACAGCGCCAGCTCCATCCCAGACTATAGGAGAGCAGAGTACCAAGACATGTACCGCACACACCACCTCTGGGAAAGTAATTAAGGTGGTAATCCCACCACCCTTTGAAAGATGTAGGACTGCTATTCCACCTCCAACTTACGTTCCTGTGCGACGACTTACCAAGCCCTTCCCTCTCAGGAGACGCCAGTACCAACTCATCACCAAGTAAGGATAATAAGACCCCCCACTTCCCTATCTCACCCTCAACTCGACATCATTTTTAATTACTTAGTTCATTATTCTTTTTTTTCACATTATTTATTATTACTTCATCCCTGGACAACTGGCGTCCAGATTTTTGGCAAGAATTATGGTGAGCAAGATTGTGCTCCTTGAGAGAGAGACACTTATTTTGAAGCTCACACTGGGGTTTGATTCCCCTCTACCTCCCCTGCACCCTTCAGATAGGTGGTCTCCCATCGTGAACCCCAAAGTGGGCAAACCCCGACCAGCAAGGCATGAAAGTTACAAAGAATCACCGCCGAAGGGGCTACCACATTCACTAGGAGGGAATCGACACTCACAAGAAAAACAGTATCAAGGTGCTCAAGGCACCACCTGGCCAGCCACAGTCCCACAGCAGCCGCTTAGGGCAGGACATTGATAGATTGAACCATCGACTGAAGCCGCAATAGTGCGTCAAGCTAAAAAATGTTTTTTCCCAAATTTTTTGTAGTATTATCATGAAAAGTAAAAAGCGAATCTATTTGTTTTAAAATAGAAAAATTTACAAAAAATTTGTCTTATCGCAAATGCGAATTTTGCATGCTCCTACTCATATTACATGTATGCCCTGTGTGGTTCATAGGGACATTACTTCTGGCAGAGCGCACCCACTCTGTTTCTGATGGCCACTAGGCACTCTCTTCTCGGAGCTCGTGCCGGACGAATGCATGCCGCGAGGCATGCAGGGGTTTCAATTTTGCGACCTTTTTGTTTTCACCTCCCGCAGCTGACCTCTGGCCCACCCACTTTTCGGGGGGCTCTTAAATATTATTTTCTGCCGCAAGGCATTTTCTCCATACGTAAATCTTGTACTGTACTTCGAATTGGATCAGACGAGGCCTCGACGTAATTTGGATTTGGCGGCATGGCTATTTCGCAGTGTAACATATGTTGTGTGGATTTTTTGTATTGCCTCAAGTGTTTTCCTATAATTTTTATGGCAATTACATGCCGGATGGCACCCGATTCTTGTAAGTTAGTACCTTTTCCCACTGTCTAATTGTGTTAGGCATGTTCTGTGGCCAACAGCACAGCAGAAGAGTATTTCATGTGTGTGTTCCAGCATCAAGTTAAGCAGTCATGTGGGGACGTCACCTCTTGGATAAGTCTCTTTGCCTAACACGTGGCTGTGCGCATATTCACGGCCTGGTGCTCTGGGAATATAACTTACGACCATCACCATCATCTAATATCAGTTGACACGATAGCAATAGTTAACGCGTTATTTGCAACATCATAAGCTTGGACCTAACAAATGTTTTCTACTTAGTCAATTGCAACAACAAAAAAAAACCCAACCAAGAATAATAAAACACAAGTAGCAGTTATGATTACACATAAAACCAAAATATTACCCCCAGTCATTTAAATCTTCTACTAGGGTAGAATAAACCAAAATAATGCATAGTATAATTCAAGAGATGGCATAGAGCTGCTAGATTCCATTATGCAAGATTACTATAAGTGAGAAACAAGAGAACACTAGGGAAAAGATTACTTGGAACACTGAGGCATAGATCTACAGTACAGTGACCTTAACTGGAAGTGACATAAACCAATACTTTTGCACACTTAAAAGCCTACAAGCTTCAAAATTGTGAGAAATGTATAATATTTAAAAATAGGCCTACAAAAAAAACAATTTCAAGGTTCTACAAAAATTTAAAACTTCGCAAGTAAGGGTAAATTAATTAGTTAATGTAAGAAAAATTCAGCTATGTACTGTAGTTTCAAATATAAAAATGTACTGTTTACTGCCAATCTACATATCCGATCCCTTACCTGAACATACAGTTCCCAACATTCACCCAGTTTTACACACTGTAGTTTGGACTTACCAACTCATCTACTACCTCGTGCTTGGTTGGCAGGAGAACGGTTTCAAATGGTTCTTCCTTTGGATAGTCGTCACCTACCACCTGAAACAATCAGTACATCATTCAGCAAGGAATACGCAGCTTCAGACAATAATTACAAGCTCTGCAGCTACAGGCCACTTGTGGTTACTTCAAACTCTCTTGAAGCCTAGCCTGCAGAGGTCTAGATAATTACACCACAAGGACAAACCACCACATTTGTGCATACAATTGTTTAGTAATACAGTATTTTGAATGAGAACTAGTTCTTACTAAGCATTACCATACCTACACTTATTTTCTCTATAACTTTATTCATAATAATTATAAATTAAACATCATTTTAAAAGTTCCATTTAACCAAAAGTAGATACTTTTATGTTAACAGAAGTATGAAATGCTTATGAAACATGCGATACACAGGAAACAACCACGCATGTCAATTATGGGAAGATTTTACAAAGGACTTATTCATAAAGTGTGAATATACCACAAATAGACTACATGGAGTTTGAGAAAACTGTCCTAACTAACGTGCATTTAGCACTTGCAGCACCAAGTATCACCAGTCATGCTAATTTGTGTACGTGTACACAAATCTGCGTGCATGCATGCATGAGTGCACGCACACACACATGTGCACACATACTGTATTTACCTGAATACATGACCACCTCGAAAATAAAACCATTCCTAGATTTTTTTTTACTTTGGTCTACAGGATGAACTTATTTCTCCCACAAATTATGTGATGTAGGTAATAATGGTTTACCATAGCCAACTTCTTTACAGTTACTAAAGCAAACCTTAAAAGCATTAGAACCTAAGGGAGTCACACTTACTTTGTCCGTTTCTATATTTTTTCCAATGATAAAGCACAGTCTATTAATGATTTTCACATTTTGTTAAGTGGCATGTGTAGCAATAAAACAAGTGTCTAGTCAAAAAATATTGACCTCAAAATTATTAGTATGAAATAAGACTACCCTTAAACATTTTGGAAGCAAAAAATGCAAGAAAACATTTCCTCATTAGAACTCTAAGAAAACTCAACCCCCTTGAGATAATTACAGGAAATGAAAAAATTAACAATTAAAATAGTTATAGAAAATATTTTAAAGTTTTTGAACTGCAAATCTTAGTAGTTTATCTATTTCAGCATGCACGCTGTTAAGGTATCCTATCACAGATTTAATTTGAAGTTTTTTTGTTAATAATTTCTCTGTTTGTTTACATTGTGATGTAAATTTTTTTTTGTTTGTTGATAATACACTTATTGTCTTTATTTTCATACTGAAAACATACATTGCAGTCCCAAGGCGATTTAACTTTAGTCATTTTAATCCTTATAATTTCTTAGTAATATTAGTACGAATTTTCTTTTGATTGAATGGAAATTGTGTTCTGATAATTCTTCTCTGGTTTTATTAACAGCATAAATTCTTGAACCAAACTCAATAGTATATTCAGTTTGACGCCAGCTAACAGCCAGAGGCGCTAAAGCCTATGACGGCGTTCACGTGTCACGTGTTCCGCACGTGCGCAAAAAGGCCAATCATTTTGAACTTTCATATAAATGTTAATTTCAGGGTAAAATGTCTTATATTATCGTTACAGTGTTTAATATCTCTTAAAATCTTTTAATGTGTTTGTACTAATTTTAATTGTTTGGTTATGAATATTCATAGTTCCCGCAAAACCGAGATTAAGAACACTTAATATTCTGGCAGGAACGCCATCACAAAGATTCCTATTTTCGAGAAAAAAAATAATCTAAAATCTGACATCACTCGGTTGCTAGGCAATAGGCCACCTCCCCAACCCTTGGTGAGGGGAAACAAAAGACGTGCAAAGCGAACTGCATGTTGCTCGTGTCACACTCTCACCTCCCACACTGCCCAGTGCATGCGCCATACAGCTGGCTGTTTCAGCGTGTGGAAAACAGTGTTTAATGTAGGAAACAAGTTTCACCTTCCATTCCCAGTTCTTCAAAAAATATTGGGCTTGTTTCACACACACTAAGCCCGATACTGGTGTTTCCGCAGAATGTTTCTGGTTAAACCACTCCAGCATAGCCTTTCGTTTTCCTATTCACGATCCACTTGTAGAGTTTGCACTGCTCACAAACTCAATAAGTTTGAATTTATTGTTTCTCCCACACCATACATAAATGAAAGCTGTTTTATTACACTTCCGCCTTCAAGTTTATTAATAATTTCCAGCTTCTGCTGTAAATATAAAACCACACGTTTACGTTTTGCTGACATTTTTCGGCAGGGGAGAAGCTGCAGGGAGCAAAGAACGACGGATTATCTGAGCATATGCAGTGGCGTACCTGGTGTAGTTACTGGTACTGAGAGAATAACTGACCGATATCATAAGAGACTAGTTCCTTTATGTCGTGGAGAACTATGTACCTAGTTATTTTTGAAGACCAGTTCAAAATGAACTGGTAGTTCGTGAACTACCCATCACTACTAGCAAGTTGTGCTGTGTTGTCTCTTGCGACATAACTAAGCTCACTGCGCCATCGGGAACACATTTTGACGTGCATTTGCATCGATAAACAAACATATTTCATTCCACAGTTATTTTCAGAGAGTACCTGTTACGAATTTCATTAGTTAAGATGGGTGTTTTATTAAATAACTTTGTTCTGGCAGTGTTTGAGTTAATTTCCTAAATTAATTTTTATCTTTCTGAATATGCCGTGGTTAAGCCACAAAGCGGATAATCCGCTCGCGGATAATCGAGAGTCTACTGTATTCTTCTAACTTAGTAATGGTATGTAACATGAAGCGAAAAGCAACTATTATAGTTGTTCACAATGTATCAGTATAATGCCTGCCAAACTCGTTTTGAAATAATATCATCGCTGTAGTAGAAAAGATTAATAACACAAATATATTTAGATATTATTGTGACAGGTCTCAAAAATGTCATGTGTAACTTCAACTGTATGACTGAGTTGAAAACCTTCAGTGTAAGTTATGTGATCCAGTGATCATATGTGAAATCTCAAAGTCTTTGTGTGGACACCACAAGTATAGGTAGTGTGAATTGTGAGTAGGATAGAGGTTCGAGTATAGACAAACTAAGAAGATACAACTTTTTACCTTTGGCAACTCGGTGCTTACCATAAACAACTGAGAATCTCATGCTATATTCAAAGCAGAGCATGAAAAAAAACATTTAATCAACCTTTAAAGTAATTTATCATGGAAATCAGAATGAATAATTCCAGACAATTATTATTTAAAATAAGAAAAAAATTTAAAATATTTATTAACTTTCAAAATGTGTGTATAGGGTATTATATAAAATATTGGTTATGTATGTTTACTTATAATTGTTTACATTATACCACTGATGTATGCTATTATTGTGATTTAAATATTTTTCCACCTTCCAGACTGAGGCAATTATAATATTTACTTGGATCTATTTATTTTGAATTTTGGTTTGTTTACAAATTTTAAACAAGACCACTTTCGACTATTTAACTTAATTTAATATTTATAAATTTTTCTGCATTGATTTCCATACTACAGAAGGGCACTGGATCATAATTTCAATCTTTACACTGATTTAGGAAGATAGTACGTTTATTTATATCTCTTAGGCTGTGCATGAATATTTTCAGCTATTTTCCCATAGAAAAAGTGATTCGAACTAAGTCTGTGTCGACTACGTCAAATGACATGATGTCAGGGGCGTAGATTATGCTTTCTTGACCTAGGGGCTTCTGTATGTACGCCCTGGAGAGACTTGCTTCTACCCCAGGACTTTCAAGATGGTCGGACATGCTTAAGAGCCTGTTTCCGAACCCGGAGGAAATGCAGATTACGTCGCGAAGTTTTCGACTGGAGCTGTTTGGAGAAATGTGCCACGGTGCGATGATGATCCAGAGGGTCCATTTCTGGAGGGTGCACCGGTGATTCCTCTTGTAAGGGAATCTGATATGTGCTGCAGTCAACATTCGGTTAGATGCTCTCAAGTAAGAACTGCCTAACGCACTATGTACAGACATTAACTCAGCTTAATGAATAACTTAATGGCACTGCCCAGTTAAGTACAAATTAATATGGAATATTAACATTTATCACCTTGTTGAAATTCTGCCGAACATTCCAGTGGTACGAGTTAATTAGTTCAAGTTTTGTGTTCTTCAATTGAGTTAACTATCATGGCAAACAGATGGTTTATTGGTTACAGACTTTGAAAATGATAGATGCAGTTTACCAATCCGTATTATACATATATTGGTGGTCTTCATGTAAAATGTCAAAGGGTAATTAATTCATAAATATGACTACCATACAAAATACACAAAGGTTTTCCTATTATCTGACAGCAGACATTTGATTATTTGAAAATGGTGTATAATTACATACAATTGCAATCTTTGAGTCTGGGCAATGAATTTTTTTTTCATTAATTCTGAATATAAAATTGTTAATGATCATATTCTGTTTATGTAGTGAGTAGATATTATTTCAGTGTCTTTGTGTTCTTGTAAATTTTGACTCTAGCGACTATTCATGATATCAGTTGCACTGAAAGTGTGTTCGAAACACGTACGAAGTTAGTTAAGTTGTTCTGAGGGTCTTACCTATGTACCTAAAGAAATTAATGGAAAATGCTTGTATATAATGAAGGAATTCACTAAAGGAATTTCTAGCCTATAAAATACTAACAGTAATTCCCACGTATTTTATTTGTTATTGTGATCAGGTTGAGTCACGACACTATAGTTCCTCTTTGGCTGGTGTGTGATTCGAGAAATATAGGCATTCTCTTATATGATTTGTATCCATAATTTCATCATTACATATACAAGGTCAACTCTTATTTCTGTTAATTAATCAAAAGTAATTTCAGAATATTTTGATGGTCTTGTTTCGTTTTGTACACATACTTAGACAACACATTACATTATCCTACCGAATATTCTGAGGCAGTAATTTCTTAGTATATAAATATGTTACGAGCCATAATATTACTTATAAAAATTCCAAAAATTCCCCACAAATGAAAAATTTATCTTAATCAAAATAAATTCTGTGTAATTACAAGAAAAATACCACCATCAATACAAATAAATAGTGTTAGAACAATTTATATATATTTTATATATATATATAAAAAATTAAAGATGAAAATTAAATAGTTTTGTGCTGCTTTGGAATTATGATAACTGAATTGAAATTAAAATCTAAAGAGAAAAGTTCTGCACCGGAAGTAGTTCTCAAATTCTATAAATTCGGAAACTAATCAAGCTTCCAAAATATGGTAGTTGCCTTCTAGTGCTCACAACCTGACCTTAACTTGAAAAATGTTACTAAGTCTTAGCACTTTGGGGAATTCAAATTCACTTGCAACATAACTTAAACTTTCAGATTGAGTTCTGGAAAAATAATAATGAAATGCTCCGGCGTACTAACTCAGTTCATAGAACTGGACCTCTGGTTTAATACCTCAAAAACTATCTAGACACTGGCCATCAACACTCATCTTAACTTGATTGATGCAGCAACCTAACTAACTTCTGGGACCTATGCCTAACTGTCTAACCCTTAATGTAGGCCATTAGTAGGGATTTCCCAGATAGCAATCCCAGCTAATAATTAAATCATCGGTCCATCTTAAAGGTCCCACACATAAACCTCATCTTCCGGCCTCTCGCTTTCCAACTAGCCAATGATGATCTACTTCCAGTTATCTCTCATAAAATGAAATAAAACTTTAAATAAATTTAAAAATAACAAAAGAAAATAATTAATTAGGCTTTAAAAATTACAAAATAATTTCTGAGAACAAAATGTAACCTATAACCATAATATTAAAAAATAATATGCCAAATCTCTAAGTAAGGTGTGAAAATACCATAGAGTACTGAAATTACCTGGATTGGTGGTTTATAAAAATGATAGATTACGTGATTTGCATGTGTTAAATATACATATAACAAAAAGGTGAAAATTAATATTCAGATCAAAATAATATGTGCAATAAATAAATATTACTGTTCCAAAACATTTCTTTAGCTGATTTGCATGTCATAAACATAACCTCTACACACATTCTATCAAACCATGGCACTATCATTATTTCCTTCTAAAAAGAAACTCAGCATTACAAGCTCAGTACTACAACGTAGTCCAGTTTGTGAAGTGAGGTAATTATATTTATTGATGTAAAACATTAGACATTTATACAACCGTGTTTATTAACAAATGTCACAAAATATACCTTTATTTTGTCCAGTAATATCTTATAGTGCATATAGATCTATAGAAATATAATGGACCCTACCATTTTGATAGTCTCAGTTTTAATTATTTAGAGAATATTACAGTATAAAAATAAGTTAGTTTTAGTAGTATTTGTCCACTGTTATGGTCGCCCTTATGCAGTTGGGGGTGTTGGTTAAGTAAGACTTTAAGCCTCCTTGTAAAAAATTTTATTTGTAGTTTTGTTATATATTACTATTCTAAATCGAAACAAGTAGTGAAATTATCTGAGCTACCTCTACTCTCCATGATTGGTATGTCTATATCAAAAGAATAATAAATTATTATGTATCGCCATAGCATATTATACAATATTAACAATTTTGCTGTATCCACTACTCCTATGTAACTAAAAACGGTTGCACTTTGGTATCAGAAAACTACAGTAACATATCTCACAACATTTACATAATTCACAAAAATTTTTTATTTACATATAATTTACAATACCAAACATTATTTCACCAGCCAGTTTCACTACCCTTTCTAATGACTTGTAACTTCATCACATTAATTACGTATTCTAAATTTACACACATATACAACAGACAAACATGGCCATACATACATGTAAACTGGCATGCACTTAAAGTAAAGCTTAGTTTTGATAGCTACGCTCCCAAAATGATCACCAACGAAAATTCCTTAGTGGAAACCATTTGACATACAAACTTATAATTTACTGTGTAATATTAATAAAAGGTAACAGAATTTTGAAGAGGTGCAAAATATATTTTCGTCCAAAACAAAAAAGGGCATGCACCAACCATTATGAAAGATATAGAGAATAAACACAATTTAGAGTGATACAAATTTTCAACACAAAAACATTTTCGGCCATTTAGCCACTATTACAATTTAAGTTTGTAGCTTTTTTACTTCAGTCTCTCAACCAAATTCTTCTGCGCTTGTAGAATGTAGTCGGGCTCTCCCTCTTTCAGCTTTCCCTCTTATCGTTTGGAACTACAATTTCGGGCAGTAAACAACCATGACAGAATTGAGTGAGTTTTGGCAACATTTCTGTTTCCCATTTGTTCTTATTCCTTTCTATTTTCTCTAGGGGCCACAGTGGCTGAGCTATTAGCACGCTCGCCTCCCACCAAGGTGAACTGGGTTCAATCCCCGACCAGGCCACCGGATTTTTGCAAGTGTGAATCGTGCCGGATGATGCTATTGGTCGGCTGGTTTCCTCGGGGATCTCAAGTTTCCCCCACCCCTTTATTCCGGTGCCACTCCATATTTACTTCAATCACCCTCATCGGCTCTCAAGACTTCGCTGTTAAGAGCCACCCAAATCTCTTCACTCATTCACTCACACTATTTTCTGTACATATAAACTCTGCCGGGCGTCCGTCATGACAATGAAATAATAACAGAAATAACGCTCCATAATGTTCAAAGTGCCTTGCACTTCATAGTGTACATGAGAACGTTTCAAAACTAAACATCCATCTTCATTCAGCTGCAGAAAAAAACTCTTCTTTGTAGCTGCAGTTTCTCGAAGGCCATTGTGTACCACCGAAGGAACACACTTTACTTAGATAACAGCATTTTCTTCACACACAAGACCATCAGGGCTTGCACCCAAAAACCCATTCTTCAAATGAACGAAGAGGCCACATTTTTGCACAGTCAGTCCTATCTGTTCTCTGGATAGCGATATGCTCATTGCGACGACCATACTCAGTTGCCTGTGTTGAAAATGTAGGTTTGTAAAGCAAATGTTTCACTGTATTTGCACATGGCGTAGAGTCTTTACGGTGGCAAATGACACCAAAGTTAATTGCTGTTAGATGTACTCTTCTCTTTTCGTGTCATAGGTCACAGTCAACTTGCATTACCATTTTCTCCATAATGTTATCCCTTTGTATAGGCTGTTCACGGTAAAGTGAGCACTTTTTGAAGCTGTTTCATCAGACATAATAACCAATAAATACATTTCATTGTTGCCTTGGAATTTCGGTTTTGGGTATGGTGAATGTATACACTGCGTTTATTACTCCCATGGCAGGGTTTACATCAACAAGTGATGGAAGGATATAAATTAATTGAAAGACAAAAGTAACTAGGGCTTCAAAAATGCTCACTTTACTGTGAACAGCCTATAGTAAAGTTATCTGGAACGAAGAAATGTAATTTTCACATTTTTTTCTTGCAGTTTTTCTTCTGATAGTTCATGTATTTCGATGTCTGAGACTTGCTCTGCTGAGAGTCCATAATCAGCATCAGGTTTATCTGACTGGATCTTACATCATTTTTGTACAGGTTGAGTTCCAGCCTGGTAAACAAGTTTACGTTGAGTTGCAGACTGATGGGCCTTTCTTCAAATTACCTTCTTATGTGTAGATCCTGGATTCTTACCTACCACTTTTTTTAAGGGACTCTTTTCCCAGCCCAATCCTTTCTGAAATCTAAGTGCTGCCATGTGACACAGACGTTGAAAAGAGCCCCGTTGTGTGTAATTTATTCTCTATCCACCACTAAATTTGGTAACAAGACTCCTGTAATATTCTGCAGCATTGCTAAGTCTGTTTTCCTTCAGAAGTGGAGCTTTGGCAACAAGTCTCTCAACAAGATTTTGTATTTGCCCAAGCAGGCCGGACTTACAAAGGACTGGTACAACATAAGTGTATTCGCTTTGACTGCAGAAATATTCTTGGCAGTTGGAGTGATCTCTGAAAACATGGTTCGGTCCATTTCATAAGTCTTTTACAAGATCTTTTACTTCTCCATTTTTCCCACAGTGTCATATTGCACATTTTGCAGCAGCGGTAAGGCGAAGAAATGCTGGTTTCAACAGTTTCTTGCATCCAGACGAAAAGTTCTGTCAGCTGCGAGGGCACAAAGGTGAGCGGTAAAGGTTTTTGACACAATGATTTGCGCATTCTAGTTTAAAAACATAGCGCCCATAAGGGACCCTTTCAATTATTCTAGCGTAAACACATGCCTTTGACATAAGTTATTAGATAAATTAACTTTGTATTAATATTGGGTTACTAATGGCTACCTAACAATTCTTCCTCGCTGTGTATATCTAACGGAGGAATATGTATTTGAAAAGATTAAGTACACTGCAAAAATAATGGGAAAATTACTTGACAAGGGTAAGGTAATATTCGCAATCTCGTGTGGGAAACATAGTTTTTCTTACAGGTAAGGTAAAATTACTGCACTCTGGAGTAAAATTCACGTACATGGTAGTGGAAAATCTCATACAAGGATGGGAAAATTACATTAAAATGCATGCATCTCTTCAGCATTGTCTCAACAGCTAAGTGGGAGGACGGGCGGAAGAACATGCTAATATTCACTGATGCTGTCATGCTGTCATCATGGTGTAATGCAGCCCTACCTCCACAGCTAAGGGGTAAGGTGGCTGACTTGTAGTTGGAGAGTTGTGGGTTTGCACCCCGGCACTTCCTATGCAGTGGATTTTAAGTATGGATAGTGAATCGGCCTATCGTGATAGAGGACAATGGTTCGTGCCTGCCCGCCAGCAAGCGTAGAGGATTTTAGAATTGAGGTTTCGGTTACTATTCATCAGAGGAAATAGGTAATAAAAAAATTAACAGTACCAATATTCCGGAAATTTTTTAAATATAATTTTATTCTACAATATAGTTAATATTACCTTTCTTGTATACGATTTTTCCTTACTTGTATGGAATTTCCCCCCACTTTTGTCAGGTATTTTTCCATACGATTAGGGAATAGTACTTTACTTGTCATGTAAATTTACTCTATATTTAAGAGGTAGTTTTACCTTAATGTAGAGGTAATTAGATTCCCTTACATGTAAGAGAACTTTACCTAAATTTTTTACATTGTAGTGCTGTACAGAAATCGTAGTATTTTTTATGTCATATTTGGGCGAGTCGTAAATATCAATTTAGAAAAATATATCGTACATATTTTATCACAAAAGGCAGATATCTCTGTTTGGCATTGACGTGCAAGTGTTGCATGAATATTCGCCACCAAGGAAAAATGCACATGGCGTATTGGTTGGAAAATTCTTGTTGCTAGGGTTTTGTCAGAGTCACAATTACGACACAAAAAATACTGTGGTATGTCACTCGCTTGCGTTGCTGACCTTGGTAAGCGCTGAGCATGCGAGCGAGATAAGAGTCAGGCAACCAAGTGGCAGCAGCTTATCATTAATTAAGAGCGTGCAGACACAATAATCTATGTAGCGGTGCTTTGTGCTGACTCACATATTGTTTATCGGCTGATTTTTGAAGAACTCTCTAGATTACTGATTTAGTCTCTCAGCGTAACTCGGAAAATGTTGAACCTTTTAGATGGTCAGGTCCGATGTTATACAAGTGTGACAAGCCTCTGGCGCGGGAGTATTTGAGTTGGAGTGGCTGAACGAATGACTGGCGGAGCCGAGCAATACAAGAGAGAGTGACATAACCAAGAGTGGAGATGGGTCTGTGACCTTGACAGTTGGGCGATTCCAGAGCAGTGAGAGACGTCTGCAGAAATCTGCGAGTGTGCACCTGCGACCTTGTGAGCAGTGAAGCGTACAGCTGGCAGGCTGGACTATTGGACTAAGTGCGCGAGTGGAAGACATTATAACTGATGGAAACAGACAGACAGAACACCTGCTAATAATGGGTATGAGTTAATTGACTGTAATCAAGAGAGACATTAAGGATGTTAATTAAAGTTGAAATAGAAATAAAATATTGCGCTCAATGATAAAGAAAGAGTAAAAGTGGAGACAGATAATCTGATGATGTACATTGTAGCAGAGTGAATAAATTTGGAAATCAAATCTAATTCTTTTATTTTTACTAAGACCTCCATCCCTTACGAACTCAGATATGCCACACTGGCATTCTCAGCATGTAACAATACGTTATTACATTTGAAATAAATTGCATGATCAATATTCATGTAAAATAATCCTTTTCAAGCATGACACTGTCTAAATTTAATAAAAATGGTATTATGAGTTCACTTTTATAACCATATATTAGTAACAATAATATGAACTTTGATTTTTCCACATTTTGATGTCATTAATCTTCGTTACGGCAGAAGCGCCACAGAAATTCAGCAAGTAGATGTCTGCTTGCTTGGCTATATATTCACCAACGCCGTTTAGCATAAATGTCATTGAACTCGTGAATTTTCCCGATCTCTATTCTTTGTTTGTATGTTTGAACGTCTCGGTGGTCCAACTGCAACCTTACAAAATGTAAAATAAAATTTATAAAAATTCGAAACCAAAACAGACTTAGCACTGATGTACTTTCAAGTTTTGAATGATTTGGTAGCAACGAGATGGTTTGGCACTAACTTCTTGTGAACACACAACACATGGTTTACGGGCGTTTACGTTCAACAACCTTAGTTATAACGCCGTCAGGTGAGACACGAGACGAACGATGACACAAATACTTACTGGTAATTTGGGCACCAGCGGTGCTTCCCAGTCACTGCACTATTGAGACTCAGGGTTCTCAGGGATGTTGTGGGTTCTGTGTGTCCGTCTCACCCGTGCATACTTAAAAACATGTTGGCAATACTAAACATTTAATAAACATCACTGAATAAACATGGATAAAACATACGTGGCTAGGACACTGTCACTACTGAATAAAAGAATTGAGTTCACTGTAGACTTGTTTTTATTGATATTATTCATACACATCAACGTGCCAATGAAATGATTATCTCAGTCATGACTAGCCAATTCCACTTGGGTGCTCCCCAGCCCGTAATTAATCTAGCTCATGCCTAAATGGATGATCTCACCGAGGTGCGTGAAAGCACAGTCTTCACAAGGGAAGAAGACCAACAGCCGCTAGGGTAGACTGGTGGTTTTTCCCTGAAGACAGGACACTGTGATTAACACATGTGAATACTCGGCATCACTCGCCGGGGCTCACCCTCCAGCACGTGGGTAGTGTGGTGACGGCCTATACACAGAGCTGGCTAGGACAGGAATAATTGCACCGTACACTAATTACACAATTACATAAACCCTTGAATGATACATGAGATGAATAATCACAATAAACACACACATGTGTGAAAACAAGCTTAGATGGCGCGGATACCGCTGGATGAAGTTAGTAGCGGACCACGTGGTGCAGGAGGAAATGCAATATTTCTGCGTGGAAACAGCAAACTAAATTCAGATAAAATATTATTCTTGTTGAGAAAGTGATTCTCATTATGATTAGAGTGGGTACAGACTTGTAACCTGCCTGATGGCGGTGAAATCAAACATTACTGTGACCGCGTGGTCAAGTACAAAAAGCATCAATTTACGTGAAAATAGATTACACCCTGAAATAAATTATTGCAATACGATGTTACATAAACAATCTCTTAAAATGCAATGATGGCATATACAAAGACTTGGCTTCAGTCGGCCACGTGGTTATACGTGATGTCGCCGTAAAATATTTAAACACGAAAATTACCCTCAAGTACATACATAAAAATAAAGCTTTTAAAATTGCATGTAGCAATAATGCAGAAGTTACAATGAAATGCCATAAACATAGGCAGATGGCGACTGATTTAAAATGTGCGGGTCGCGTGACATTTCCTCCATCTTTCTCCTCCGTCTCCTCGATTAAATTAAACATGCTGCAAGGGCGCAAGAAATTAATAAAGCGGAAGCATAATGCTGGGGAAAATGTCTGGCAAATGTACGCAAGTAAAGGTTAACCGGTAAATTAAATTGACTATGGAAACCTAAATCAGTGAACAAAAGTTGTAGTGCGTAAGTGACTGTGTCTTACCTCGCCAGCTCTCCTCGATAGATTGTCCAGATACAAGAGTCGCACGGACCTACCATGGCCGCCTATGGGGTTGACATAAGTGGAAGTGCTATACACGCAAAGTAAAATATTTTATATTGAAAATGAAATTACACAAATTAAATTAAATATTGTTTTACATTTCTACAATTTTCTTGTGAATTTCAATATTAATTTAGTGTCACTTTATGACGGTGTTCATGCCGGAATAATAATTGTTCTTAATCTCTGTGCCGCTGGCGCTTTGAATTTTTATAACCAAACAATTAAAAATTTGTACAAATACTTTAAAACATTTTAAGACATATTAAACACTGCAAAGACAATATAACATATTTCACACTGAAAATAACATTTATATGAAAGTTCAAAATTATCGGCCTCTTTGTGCACATGCGGAACACCTGACACTTGATCGCCGTCATGGGCTCTAGCACCGCTGGCTGTTAGCTGGGATCAACTTAAGTAGGTACTTTTCTTGGTTTTTAGCTGCAATGTCGTGTATATTTGACGTTCGGAAAGTGCTTTTGAACACCAGTATGCCTTTATGCAGTGGTTTTCGCACAGGTTGATATCCTGTAGGTACATTTGAGGAAAGAAATATTACAAAACTTATTTGGGATTTAAATACATAGGTGTAGTTATTTAACAACATACAATTTAATGCACAAATGCTTCTCACAAAGCCATGCATTTAATCACAGTAAGACAATTACTGGGGCGCTATAGGTCTATAAGAAACTAAACTGAATCTGATGATAACTGGTCACGTGATACGAACTAGTTACAACATACATTTTATTTTATATAAATGTATTAGTATTGTATTCACTATTTTGAAATACGGATTAAGTTCTGTTCATTAGAAGTGGTTTCTTATTTTTGTACTGGAAAATATGGAAAGACTTACCATGTCACAAGAGTTGTAATTGTGCCTGCAGCTGCGCTTGGACCATGCTCCATCCCCAGTGACGGTAACGAAAGGAACACAGTCATTATCAACATCACCGTTTTCAATTGTTAACTGTCGTTCTTCTATGCCTACTTCTTTAATACTTGCATCCAAGTGGTCTGTCAGTATCTGAAAACGAGAAGTGTACATACTATGGTAAGCCAGGGTAAACACAACAAAATATCCTGTAATTGCAGTAAAAATAAGCAAGTAAATACTGTACTACCTTTTCAATGTCACATTCTCCTTCGATGAATGTATTCTGACTCGTGGAGGGGATATCCATCACGCTTAGTATGTTCTCAAACTGAGCGAAATCAACATTTGATGACAAGGCTGCCCATGAATCTGAAGTGTTCAAAACACTGTTCTCGCCTTTATCATTCTGTATTTGGTAGTCTTCATTACACATGTCGCACTTGATAACCCATTTGCAATACAAACCTCTTCGAATTTCTTTTTGAATTCCAGAGTACCTGCGGGTGCATTTTCTCGTGTGACTGCTCTATATTTGTAATATAAATTGAATTACGAAACCTGGGTTGATAATTCAATTTCCTCTTAAATCATCCTATGAAGTATGTTCTTTGACTGTTTCAACCATCAGTGGTGGCAATTAAGCACTTCTTACATCTTCCCTGGGAGAAAAAAAAAAAGGGTTATTGCAGTACAACTACAAATTCTTTAGGGAATTATTTTATTGCCACACAATTTTTAAGTAGGGTCAAATTAATATAATGCTATATAAATATTTCTACAAGTTGCAAAACGAAAGCATAAAGTTTCCATTACAATTCAAACTCTAATCGTAAAATTATACAACCGGTAATAGGTTTACACAATATACCTATTGTGGAGAACAAAAGTTTATTAAGGATACGAATATCATGATCACTAAAGAGTTTAGGGTGGCTGCCTGTTCAGGCGGAGAAACAGTGTGCAGGGCTACGGTTGAAGAAATTTTATTCCAAAAATGTAACCAAATTTTCTTGCCAGTGAAGTGGCCAAAACTAGTATTTTCGCAGCCTTTTTTACATATGAACATTCTGGTGTAGAATATTTGAAAGGGTGTACATACACTTCATCTTTGTCTCTGGTGTTACGTCATAAAATGATAAGGTCACTGCTAAAAATCTGGAGATGCGTGTTACCGACGGAAAGCCTAGAGGCTATGAGGTGAGACGCGCGTGCCTGGGTCGCCCTTATCGGTTCCGCATTTCTACGCCTCGGACAGCTGGACAGAAGGCTATCACAATGCTCCTTGTATTTAAGTGTAACATCGTTAACATATTGAACATGTTAGAAGATTATTGGAAAGACCCAATTATATCAAAAAAGCAAAATAAGCTTTTCAGGGCTACTACAATGAGAAATACAGAAAGCCTCTTGTCAATGCATCAGTGTTGTTACACTGCAGTGTCAAAGCTACACTTATTTCAATAAAGAGTGATCTTCAATGCAGTGAGCAAATTTTCGTACCACTACCGCACTTGCACATTTTTTTAAAAGACAATAACGCAAATTTTTTTCTCGCAATAATTTCCTTTACAAAATTATTGGTGCATGTATATAAATATTTACTCTACTGATTATATGTTACATTCGTACGTGTGAAATATGAACCAGTTTAGGAATTCCATGTAGAAACTGAATAGCTCTGGCGTGGAAATCAAAGTCTTCGTTCTAACCTCACATAAGTATCATACTCTCTGTACTTGACTTTCAAGCCTGAAGTTACTACAAAGAAGTAACAAATCTCATGAGTGCTCTAATCATTCAAGACTTCCTAGTCTTAGCCATCATAACATACTGAACACTCGCGTTTGTGGTCATAGCTCCACGCATATTACAGAGCATGAAGCATGGGCTGATGACAACATTTTGGTTGTTTGTGCCGAGGCTATAGAGTGAATGATAAATAATCTGAGCTTTCATAGGACTTTCAATACCTCTGAAAACTGTAACATAACATGCCAATCCGAATATGTGCATACCTTTCTTTGTGAAGTTTTGCAGCTCGTGCACGATACATTTTCCTCTTCACAGATATCCGACGCTGAGACAATGATGGCCATCTTGCACTATTTTTTGTGCTACCCATTGCCCACGTACAAATATACTGCTAGCAAAGAAGAGATGAAACGCAGTCCTCACAACAGCAATCAATCACTCGCTGATTGGCTTTCCTTGCGGTTGGGTGTGCGAGCCTGTCTTTTTGAGAGTATATTATTCTAGATCGCGGACACACGGAGAATCTCGTCGGCCTGTTGCTCTGGTCCAACAGGTCATCTCGAGCCTAGCCCGTTTGGGTCAGCGACGAGCCTCCGTTCAGCGGCCTAGGTGTTTTACTCTTTTCAACCGTAATTTTTATTACGACCTAAATTTTTTATTGTTGTTGTTCCAATACTTTTCCAGGCCCTGGAAGGGGCGGCCGTGGTGGATGAGGGGGAGGGCGTGCTGCGGCAGCTGGCCGAGCTGTCCTCCCAGACAGAAGCTGAGAATGGAGACACAATTACTGTGATTTATCACGGAGTCACCACACAAATTCCTGCCTCGGGATTTTATCAAAAATTCCGCATCGACAGTCAACACAACACAAACACAATCACCCCCCCCCCCCTCCGGCCCCAAGAAACCACGATGTACACGATCCCGACAGCAACAATGAGATGGAAATCTCACATTCCGCTGAGGCGGAGTGGAGCATCGAAAAGGCGCGTAGGAAATTAAATAA
This sequence comes from Dryococelus australis, assembly GCA_029891345.1. Taxonomy (NCBI): domain Eukaryota; kingdom Metazoa; phylum Arthropoda; class Insecta; order Phasmatodea; family Phasmatidae; genus Dryococelus; species Dryococelus australis. The sequence continues at coordinate 162,154,085 of CM056995.1, forward strand.
GCGTCAAGCGGAATTGTACGAGGAATCCGATCGTCAATTCGAAAAGGAAGCAAGAAAACGCCTGGCTCCTGCCAGGAACCAACCCCTCCCAAGCCGCACTGCACAGTCCGCGATGCAGTCCGGTGTGTCGGTTTCAAACCGATTCGACGCCCTCCGAGATGTCAGAGACACTCAAAATGCCCCCGGCCCTTCAGGCCTTCCACCCACACGAACCCAGCTGCGCTCTGACACGAACAAAAGGAAGCCTCAATACAGACTTGTAGTTCCAGGCACACAACACTACTCGCGAATTGTCACTAATCTTCGGGCGATCCACGCATCCGGGTACACGCTTTCAATGGCCCGTAACGGCATACACATTGTGGCTGAAGACCTACAAAAGTACAAAGCAGCCTCCGACTTCCTTAAAACCAGCCACATCCCCTTTTTCACTTTCGCACACTCGGTGGATCTCCCACAAAAAGTAGTGTTCGACCTGCCGGCGGACACAGACCCTGACACTATCAAGCAAGAACTTACAGAGCGCGGCTACAACATACTGGACGTATACCAGTTCAAAACTAACACACCCGATCCCTCCAACCCCGGACACACAAAGCTGACTCCGCTGCGGCTTTTCAATGTTACAGCCGCTAGGAACGACACTTTGCCCTCGCTACTCACCATTAACCGGCTCAACATGACCGTTGTCCACCCCCGCCCATACCGAAAACGGCTGTCCGATGTTGCCCAGTGCAAAAACTGCCATGCCCTCGACCACACCAAAACATACTGTCACCTGCCCACCGTCTGCCCTCGCTGCGAAGGTCCCCACACCCTGGATGAGTGCACTAAAGAAAGCCCCACATCACGTTGCTGCAACTGTTAGGGCCTTCACTTAGCTTCCTCTAAGGAGTGCCCCAAAGTTATGGAAATTATTCAGCGCCGCCAGGCAACAATCGACCGTAGGGCTGAACAGAGGGCGCAGCACAGATTGGCTGCACCTGTAGCCTCCCCCCCCCCCCTTGCCAGAGACATTCGGCTTACCCCAAACTCCTGAATGCCCGGGCACTCCCAGCCTCCCATTCGTATGCAAGTGCAACTAGGCGTCCCACACAAACACACGTATTTCCTCAACAATCCCTTGCACACACGCAAATTCCGCGAGCCCGCTCCCCACTTCTCCCCACCCCCAACCTCTTCCCCTCCCCCAACAATGCCGCATCAATGAGTGAAATAGGCGAAACCGTGCGAGAGGTTCGGGAATTCCTGGACTTCCTGCGGGATGCTAATTTCAAGGCGCTGATGTCGCATTTCCGCACATACATGGAGGCTGCGAAACATATCACAGACCCTACTGAAAAAGCTATGCTGCTGCTGCAGGCTTTCTCCACTTTCCACGCCGCTCCTTAATGGGCCATAACACCCAGCATAACCCTGGTTCCCTGTCCCTTCTGTATTGGAACAGCAATGGTATTTTTCACCAACTATATGAGCTAGAGAGATTACTGGAAACGTACGGTATTGAAGTCGCTTCAATACAGGAAACTATGTTAAAACCAACTAAAAAATGCGCGATTAAAAATTACGTAACATACAGGAACGACCGAGCAACCAGAGGAGGCGGTACAATGATATTAATACATAGTAAAATACACCACCATTTAAATGCCAATCCAGACTGCCAAAACTTAGAGTCCACACCCATTAATATTCAAACAAATACCGGACACATAACCTTAATTTCGGCATATCAACCCCTACGAAAACACTTTTAGAGGCAGATCTGGACAAAATAACCACTCAACAATACCCGTTTCTACTCGCGGGGGACCTAAATGCAAAAAATCCCGCATGGAATAGCAGGGAAAGAAACCAAAAAGGCGGTCTTCTATTACGCCACTCAGAATTAAATAATTATCTAATTCATGCCCCGAACAGGCCAACATTTTTCCCAGCTCAACAGATACCAGCCAGATGTCCTAGACATAATATTAACTAACTTAGCAAACCCCATATTAGAGATAACAGTCCTGGACGAATTAGATTCTGATCACTCGCCTGTCTTTTGCAAAATTAGTACTGAATTGGTTAGACACCCCGAAGTAATATTAAATAAATTACCACAGACTAACTGGGATAAATTTAAAATCGATATAGACGATATATTCACGGAGCATCCATTAAATATTACAAAGAAAACGGATATAGAGCCGGCAATAGAAATATTTCAAAACACAGTGAAAACCCAGCTAAATAAAAACACTCAGTTCCTTACCAGGCGACAGTTTTTAAAGCAAAACTACCCCGATATAGACTTTTTACTAGCCGAAAAACGACAAGCCAGACGCTAATTTCAGAGATACAGAACGGCCGAATTAAAAGCTAGATTTAATAAACTTAAAACGGATTTACGAGCCAAATTATCACAATTACGAATAAATAAATGGGAAACTTTTGTTACTGAAATAGCTGACAATATTAATGGTTTCTGGAGAATAACAAAAATTCTCCGAGGTAAAAACGACACGAAAAATTCTACCCCCATATTAGCTCCGTCAGGCCTAAAATATACGCCAACAGATAAGGCAGAAGCCATAGCAGACTCTCTCGCGGAACAGTTCACTCCAAATCTCGACCTCGGAGACCCTAATTTCACTCGAGACGTTAATACCACTACAGCAGATTTTCTTGCCAGGAAGCCGAGGAAAAAACCGGAATTAATAACCTTACCAGAACTTTTGCTTACTTTAAAATCTGTTCACCCTAAGAAAGCCCCGGGGCATGATAAAATAACTTATTAACTTCTTAAAAACCTACCATATCCCGCCTTATGCATAATAATTAATATTTTTAACGCCATACTTAAGTTTAATCACTTCCCCGCGGACTGGAAACGAGCTAAAGTAATTACAATTCCAAAACCCAGTAAAGACCCCTGCTTACCAGTAAACCGGCGCCCGATATCACTGCTGAGCTCCCTCAGTAAAATATTCGAAAAAATTCTTCTCACCCGACTCAAAACTCACGCACAAATTAGAAAAATTATCCCAAAAACTCAATTTGGATTTAAAGCTGGCCATTCCACCACCCACGCTCTTACAAACTTTGTCACGGCTACATGTAACGGCCTTAATAACAAAAAATCAACAATAGCCATTTTTCTAGATATAGCCAAAGCCTTCGATAAGGTATGGATCCCGGGCCTAATTCAAAAACTAATCAATTTCAAATTCCCGGATTGTTATATTCATTTACTACATAGTTACTTCTCAAAACGAGAATTTTATGTTTCAATAGAAAATTCTGACTCTTCTACCCGCCCACTCTCCGCAGGCGTGCCGCTGGGATCAGCCTTATCACCCTTCCTCTACAATATTTACACAGCAGACATCCCACATAATTATGCAACTGTTCAAATGTATGCCGATGACACCTTAATATATGCGAAAGACAAGAAATTGCCATTCGCACATCTTCTTACACAACTTCAAATGGACGAGCTCAGCCAGTGGTTCGAGCGCTGGAAAATAAAAATTAATGCCGAAAAATCTCAGGCCTTGCTAATCACTAGAAAACTGAAAGACATAAATATAAAACCAATTAAATACGATGGAGTAGAAATTCCCTACAGTAAAACAGCTAAATACCTAGGATTAACTATAGCCAATAAACTGCATTGGAGCGTACATATTAACAAAGTTAAAAATTCAGCTATAGGAAAAATTAGGCAACTCTATCCCCTGTTAAAACATCCTCAACTCCCCACACGATTAAAACTATTAACCTACACATCTATAGTCAGATCAGCTATGATGTACGCTCACGAAGTCTGGGGAAACTCAGCTAAAGTCTTAATAAACCACCTTCAAGTAGTTCAAAATAAATATCTGAGAATAATAGGAAACGCTCGTAGATTCACACGAACAGTCGATTTACATAACGTTTTAAAGGTACCCTACATTGGACATAAACTCATCACAGAAAATAATAAATTTTACGATAAACTCGCCTTGCATAATAATCCAATAATTAGAAGAATCGGTAAATATTCCCCAGACTTAAAATCGCGTAATAGACGTCCTAAAATGCCTAGATTGCAGGTGTAATTAATCAACAGTTCTCCCCCGGCACATAAGAATATAAAATAAAAACCACAGATCTGGCGAAAATTCTCCGATCGGTCCGGGACAAAATTACACCATTTTAACAAAACTAGTTTGCGAGAGCACTTCGCTGCTCAGTCTGCCCACAATCACAGTCCCGTTCAGATGTAATAATATCGTTTCCTAGGCGTAAACTACTAAACCAAGTTAATATTTCATTAAAGTTGGCTACTTAAAACACTATCCAAATGAAATAACGATCCTTAAAGCACGTAAACAAGCTTAAAAACGTCTTTTCTGCTCCGAAAATTACACTTACAGCAAGGTTTCTCCTGATTGGCCGGATTCTTCCCGAGGGCGGGGCCTCGATTCCCCCACCCAGAGATGGCAGCACTGTCTCCTCTCAGACGTGATAAACCCGCAACTAGTAATTACCGCCTCCTATTTTAAGTTTTATTGTAATAAATCTTAAATATAGAAGCCTTTATCTGAAACATATTAATATTATTTATATTTAATTAATCACATACGACCACCGTACGTTTCCAGCCTGTCTTAGGACTCGGGTACTTACAGCGCCTCAGGGAATGAGACTGATTGATTAAAATATAACTAATTAAACAGAACAAGTAATTATAGAATAATTAATATTAATTCACAATTCATTACACAATCACCTCACCTCACTTCCCTGCAGGCAACGCCTTTACCCAGACCCTTCGCGAATAAATTCACGGGATGTTCAGGCTTAGCTTCAGCTTTTACAAGGAAAGACTGGCCGGGAGTCTAACAAACTCTCGTCCAGTCTATAACTTAACCTGCATTTTTCAAAATTAACGAAATTCAAGGGACAACAATAGGTAACAGCCTCACTGTTACCTCCTCCCACGAACCTGTGCAGGCAGGGGAGTGGGGGGTTATCAGCATTGGGAACCAGGGTTTGCTGGGAGTACTCGGCTACCCTATAAGAACTATAGCACTGGCCTAAAATATTTTGATGGGTGTGGGAGGGGGAGAGGGTTAGCTTCTCCTTTCTCCTGCATTTCACATGAGACCGCCTGGGTGGTAAAGGGCCCGGGCTACCCCCGCTCTGAGCTTCGGCAGTGATTAGAAATGGCGGTGAAACGCAGTTCATCTCTACACTTGCTTGGACTAACCTGTTGACACTAGATAATATCCTTTTCAGTAAGATCCGTTAGTATAAGAGAATAGGCTTGCAAATGGAGCTGCTTACTGGTAACAAAGATAAAAGTTTCATTCTCCTCACTTTTCAAGACACCCCCAACCTCAAACATACCGAAGAAAACATGAAGCTGCTAGTTTAGGCCGTGTCCCAATTTGCAGAGAGAGTACTCTCTCGCTCACTCTTAACGCCACAGAGAGTCTTCTCTGCTGTCCCAACTCTGAGGAGAGAGCGCGAGAGGGAGAGTGAATGACGGTTTCCACTATGAGCTCACTCTCACATCCTCAATGGCAGCCGTGTTGTGTTCAAGTCTAACCTCAATATCCAGACACATATTTTGTTGTTTCTAAAGCGGTGATAGAAATATTTTATCTGCTTAACTTAATTATTACGTTTGTGAAATGTGTAGTAACAACAATAATTTGTTTGATTTGGAACATAAATTACGATATTATGTTCACATTTTGTTTAGGTTAATTCTGTGCATATTATTAAATACTGTGATTTGCACATAACAATTATGTTTTTACTCATGGAAAAATGTAACAAATTAAAATAAGTCATTATTTCATAAAATACTGTAAATTTATTTGGGGAAAGTGAAACGCCAGCAATATTTAATTTTTCTTTAGTAATTACCTTTTCTGTTAGAGAAATAATGCTGCAGGCTTACAGAGGGTACAAATCTCAATTCGCTAGAGTGTACCAGAGTGAGAGTGGCAAGTGAGAGAGAGAGCACACTTTCGAGTTGAGACACGGCCTCAGGCAATGTCCGAACTCAGGTATATACTTGCATACTTCACTTACTCTTGGCACCAAACTTGATGAATTCAGGCATGCAGTCTTGTTGGCTTCGGTCCAGTTATTGGCCAGTTAACCACTCATGTAGGTTAGGAAAATAGGCCTAATAAAAATTTATTGCTTAGACCTTTTTTTAAGGTGAAACTTGCGATAATTATCGACTCAGTTCAAAATTATATGTTTACGAAGTAGTAATGTGGCCCTATTAAACTTTAAATCAAATAATTATGTCGGAAATCAATTGTAACCTACAAATTGCTTATGAAAATGGCGGCACATATGCCACAAGTATGCGAGAAGTATACAACTTCGTTTACTTGAATACTTGCATACTTTACTTGCAGTACGGACAGCACTTACGTCACTTCCAGGGACAGGTACGCACAAGTATGTACTTCAGGTGAATTCGGATTTAGCCTTAGTTCCTCCTCACAGGACTGTCATCGTTCGCATTACGAAATAACAAGCAGTTGTTTTGTTGTGGGAGTTGTTGCATCACTCACTGACTTTGCCAAACATGTTGCCCATATATTATCAAACTTTGATATGGCTTGAAAACATTTAATCAAAAATGTTGTATACGATAAATACTTTTATTAGTACATAATTAATTTGATTCAATTGTTTGAAGTGCACATGTTTTAATGAGCTTTGTGGCATAAATGCAGCATATAATTTAATATACATATATTTCAGTAATGCTATGGTAATCTATTTTTATTCTTCTAAGACTAACACCGTATTGGTAATACCAGGATCCATTTTATGTTTATGGAGAAAACTGTTTAAAATACTAATTAATTAATTTCTTTCATCAGTGGTATGTAATTAAAGAGTAAAATTATATAATTATACTTACGCTTCGGCAAATGGGTACGAGGCTACAAACTTTTCGAACAGTGAGTTACGTAGGCGTAGTAATTCTCAGAAAATGATACAACCCGGAAGAATATCAATATTCGACGTCATTTGAACACTTTTGAGATATATTAGTTGTGAAAGGAGACATTCGGTACCGGTTGCTGTTTGCTAAGGACTCTTGCTCACGGTGCGACGAAACCAAATTAGAATTTCCCCACTAACTCGTGACCAAAAAATAGATTGATACACAGCCATTGAAATTATATTGATCCAGATATAGATATACTGATAAGTATATTTTTGACTAGATTATTTAATTAATAAAATTTCGCATGACATTTAACCTAAAGAATACCCAGATTTGCATTGGTTAACTTACACACACATGGCCACAACAAAAGTTGAAATGTTTTTGTCGGCAGATGCATTCAAAAGATAAGACAATAACTGTCACAAATAAGATATGAATAATGTTTCTGCAAAGTTAATTTTTAAAGCGTAATCTATCATTTCAAATATTAAAAAAAATTGCTTCAGTATTTTTAAATAAAGAAATTATTTTTTATAAATTTCTGCAGAAAAAAAGGAATTAATAGCCTAGAACATTTAGCGTACTGAGTGCTAACGTTACAAATTTGCAGGCCTAGCTCTAGAAGTGTGTAGTGGTAGGTTTTTGCCTGTTAAAAACTCAGGACGATTATAATTTTTATATTTTGTTTTGCAAAATTACTGTTTTTATCCTTCATGTATGATTCTGCAAACAACTATAACTACAATCAAGTTACAGAAAAGGTACGAAATATACATCGACTGACAGTTACTGAGTATCTCACATTTGTTTTATAAGTACACTAAGATCAAAACTGCTGGCTCAATGGCATCTTGTCCTTATGTTATGTGAAATTCATGTAGATGGGCGAATTTCAAAAAGTCGCAGAAAAATGTATTCAGCACAAAATGTTTTACCTATTTTCTGTAACTTTTCTCTTTTTGTAAAACATTTTATTTAAAAAGCAGTGGACTGTTTTTTTTTTTCAGGGGGGAAGAGTTACTGCATAACCATTATTTTACAACACGAAATTATGTATTCAGCAAATACCACTATGATAAAACATAAGCTAAATGTTGTATTCTGTAATGTGCTATTTATATAGGCATGCAGTTATTATTTGAATGGATTTTTTTTTGTGTACAGAGTTATGTACTACAGTCCGCTCACCATATCTTTGTTCCCGTTTAGCATGCAACTATATGGTGTGCGGACAAAAATAGTTACGTTGGCAATAAACAAAATAATTTTCTCTTAAGATATATAGTTGTTGGAAAAATATCCTCACAGTCTCCAAAATCACTTATACAATTTCATTTGACAATATTATCTACGTTGTTTGCTAACTATGGAAATTGTTTGCCCGTTCAATTTTTTCCTTTATTCTAAAATCAAAACTACCTAAAACACTTTCACATTTATTGCATACAAAACTTAAAAACAAAACCTAAACATGATGCATTGTCATGGATTATAATGCCTACTATATGCCCATGTGTTTATTGGGAATGAGAATGAACAAAGAAAGGCGGATGATGTAGAACGAGAGAGACCAGAGAATGAGGAACACTTGCAATGGCCTAATCCTTCCTCACGCACCTTGTGATGCACCGAGCTCCACTACAGGGAGTAAGTAAACATTCCTCCCCCCTCCCTCCTTAGTACTGCGTGCCTGCCACAGGCCATTGTACACGTTGTGGGAATCTACCTGCTCTAGAATTGGTTGGCTTGAAGTGTGGCTTTAAGAGCTGCCCAAATCTTTCAACTGCACACATTCTGGCTGCAACAGCACGAATCATGACAAAACAAAAGCATGTGCTGCATGGAGACGAGCATATTGTGATCCTAGGCTAACTTCTCTGTGGTTATGTCTAAATAAAATAAATAACCAAATGGACCTTGAATTTAGTCATGATGTTTAGTAACATGTTTTGAAGAACAGATATTCTGAAACTACTCATGTCATGACAACCTTAATAAGATCTGATTTCCGCAGAACCCTGACTCTATTTCTGACTAAATCCATAAGTTCTTAATTCCTTCATTTTTGCACATGTTTGATTGGTTTAGGATAATGTATGTAAGTTTGAAATCAGCAATTTTATGTTATGTAACATCTCACTTTTATTTTGGTACAAAAATATTGCAGCACTGAACTGAGCCATCTATCGTGCATAAACTGTACTAAATGAAGTGTCGTATTTATCTTTTCGCAATATCTTTGTGCATGCCATACCTCTCGATAAAGACAATGTTGTAGATTGATCTGCAAGGTTGTAGAAACTTTCTAATATTGAAAGGCTTCAGAAGTCTTTATTTGTTTGTTTATTATTTTGTCTCATTGTTTACTTTTTGAAATACAGTGTTTGCATAATTTATGTTTACATTTTCAATGTGAAGTTATGTTTACAGATGCTTTATCGGCAGGAAAAGGAAATACTTTTTTATTGTTGTTATTTTTGCTGTAATTTTGATAGATGCTGAAGGTATTCGTTAAGTGTTTGAATGTAATGAGCTGTAAATGAATATGTTATTTATTTGAAGATTACAAGTTGTGAAACGTAATTATGTTAAAAAGTTGTTTTTAATTAATATTTCATTAATTTTCACCTGACCATTAGTACTTTGATAAATTTGCAGGAGTGTATGAGCTAGAGAGAAGTGAAGTGTGACGTCACTGATGTTGCACTATATAAACATTTTGTTTTGACACGTCACAGGACTCAGCTGTTTCTGATGTATTTGAGATATGGGTATGTCCGCGAGACCTCAAACTCAGGTAGATTCTTTTAGGGATCTAGGCTTATCTGTGATTGGATATGCAGATATCGCGAATTCTGAAAGAACATTGCTGATTTTATCAGAATCTCTCTCTCAGGGTTTAGGCTTTGAAGGTGATGGACGTACCAAGATGACATTTTATTTGTGCGACGAAATGTGTGTAAATAAGTTACAAACTGTATCAAAAGTAGCAAACTGTAAGTCCAGGTATGGTAAGAAGACGTCTGAGAAACAAAATTTATGTTATTATGAAGACATATATATTGCCTAGCCCTGATATGAGGAGTGCCGGTGAAGTGGAATACCTGGTCTGAATATGCGTTTTTGTGAACAATTAAGACTACCTAAAGTTGAGCACCTAAACACTCTAACACCAAGAACAGTATTGTTATATGAATCAAATCTGAAAAGGTGTAATGTAATCAACTTTTCATTTAAGTTTAGACATTTTCATGTTGAAGGCTCGACAATTACAAACTGAAGTTTTTGGAGGGATTTCATCTATAGTGAGCCCTGCGGACAAAGTTCTCGTAAAGTTTGCTCTATCAACTGGCTTCCCAGACAAATATTTAATTTGTTTTATGAAGTAAACAAACTTTCTTGGAGACACTGTATTTTTCAAGTCAAGGTAGTGTACTGATGGCAGGTTAAGTGTGTCAGGATTTTGAAGGGTTTAAAAAACTGTTGCAAATTTTAATTACTTGAAAAAAATAGAAAGAATTAAAATAAAAGTACAATTGAATAGTCTATTACTTTTTTTCTTTAATTATATCAGTAAGTCTCCCTCATACACTGATCTTGCTTACAATCAGGTTCAAACAGTATCAATGTATTATGGAAAATATGCTGACGACTTGTCTGGTAAAATGGTAACAGCTTATAATAGCATTGAAATTGTAGAACATTCTGAGCAACTGAAATATATTTCTGACAAATTTATTCAGTTGTTCTATCAGTAATTGTTACCAATCAGCTCATCTATGTTTGGTATTTCACACACATACTGGGAATTGCAAGTGCCTGTTCAATGTTGTAATTTATGGGAATCCTGTAACTGCACATGCTACATCTACACAGTTTTCTGGAGGTAAGTCGGACTACATCTCGAGTAATGAGTGCTTGACTGATCAGCTGTACAGTCAAGGTCATATAGAGCGCAACCTGTTTAATGTATATGGTAAATTTAAACAAAAGGGTTGTGTTTACACCAGTCAACATTGTAGCATTGAATGATACCAAGGTTAGTATTTTCAATGCAAACTTCGTTAGCCGAGCACACAAAACACACTACAGTATTCGAGTGATCAAACAGGTGGGCCAATATCTCCACATATAAGTTGTTCTGAGTATCAGGCTGTTACTACAGTTTTTACCAGTCACATATTATCTCCAATAATCCTGCATACGCTAAGTGGCAGCCCAACTGTATGGGGCTTTAGTATCACAATATTCTTTGTAACACACCTGAAAAAATGTTTGCACCGCTTCTAAATGGTTGCAAATGAAATCTGTTCCCTGAGAAGGTAGGCAGATTACAAAAATACATTCATTCATTCTCATATTGTATTATGTAGAGACAGCGTACATTTTCATTCCATAATTTCTCTTGGGCCGAGAGCAACTTCAGAAATCCCGGTGGGGGAATTACTACTACTACTACTAAATGTATGTACAAAAACTATTTACAGGAAACAAAGCTGTTTACGTGCAATTAAATTACATTTTGTAAAAACCGAACTTTTCAAAGTGGTGATCTATATATGGCCAAAAAAAATTTAATGTGGGGAATAATTAGGTTAAAGCTGCCCCCCCCCCCCCGGCCCGGTTATAGACCAATACTAGAGGAACATATTCCCAAAAGTACCCACTCCTCCCCATGGAGCTTCCCCTCCTAGCCTATCCAAATTTTGAAAACTCAAAATCCTTACAGAATCGCTTATATCTCTGCAACCAATTGTTGGATAAAGCAGTTTTTTTTTGTTTGTTTGTTCAAACCCTTAATACAAGGCGTATAAAAATAGCTCTTTACACTTTTGCGATAAACTTAATACTTTTATTGTAATTTTAGGATATATACGAAAATAATTTATTTTGCATTGATATTTTTTGTTCTACCATTGAATCTTTTTTTATAAGTAAATGAATGGTGCAGTACTTCCTCTAGAAGTCGTAGCATGCATTCCCCTGAACTCAAAAATATAAGGACATATTTTATTATATTAATACAGTATTTACAGACAAAAACACTTTCAACGAGAGTGAAGATCTGGTGCTTTGGGGCACGCCGGTCACTGCCGGATGTGCAATGCTGTGTTCTTTTTGAACATCTTATTTCACATGTAGCCACTAAAACTATTATAATTGGTGTAGCAGTGCTGTGCAACAGTCGACACGCATAGACCACGAAACACAGCGCACACTATCTACATTGTAGTCCATAAGCTAAAAGACAACTTCTGCTATCTATATAGTCTGACATGAACTACAAGCTTCAGAGAACACTTCACAATGAAATAAACTGTGTGTGGATATGCTGAAACGTACTGATCAAATGATGCAATTCATTTTCGCAGCGAGGTCAAAAGATTGGGATTTACATTTAAACACAACTACCTATTGAAATACTCTCATATTTTCGTGCTGCAGGACATTTCCCTATGATAAGTCCGCCCATCTTTACATTCAAGGAATGCTAAACATAGATTCCAAGTTCTCTGAATGAGAAAGAGTTCTTTTTAAAGAAAAGGGATGTTTACTGTTAGGCGAAATGGTAAATATTGGTCAGGAACATGCAATGAGATGTGCACTGAACAAGGTCTAATGCTCCATTAACACAGTTGGAGGAATAACTCACGGGCAAGGCATCACTAACAGAATACTTTCCAAATGGATCCTGGGTACACCTCTTTTCCTTACAATACACGCGGCTGTTGAAAATTTGTTTGGAACATCAATACAAAATAATGAGCAACACATTGAATTGCGAGAGTCCAGAAAACAAAGGGACATAGACGTAAAAAAAAAAGCACCACTTGGCTGCAACAGTACAATCCTTGCTGCCAGGAGAGTTTGCGTCTTTATCGTCAGGATTTGTGCCCGACGAATCCGCACATTGTGACCAAGTTTATGATGTTCGGCTTACTACTATTAGCAAGATAAAAGGTACACATTTTGAAAAACAGCAACTTTACAGAAAAGGCAAAATAAAGATGCAAGCACAGCAAAAATCAGTATAAGTGAGATCATATAAATGCACCGTAAATTACCAACATCTGTTCAACCGCAAACTGTCCTAGTAGGCTATAAGTTGTACCTTCACTACAAATTGGCAGCCTACCCACCACCTGTGTTTGACGACATATCCCTCACAAAAGGAACAGGCATCTCACATAAAGATTATTGAGGAAGAGGTCACTGAAGGGATGTAAGCAATGCAACTTATGTTTTGGATGGGGGTTTCATTCTTCATCAAGAGTTTTGGCCAAAAAAAAAATGTTATTTATGGAAATATACTTGGAAACTATTGTGCATATTTCTTCAATAAATATGGGAATAATATGATGATTGTTATTTATGGTTATTCTATTGAACTTGATACAAAAAGTGAAGAGCAGACAGGAGAGCAATGAAAAAAAACTTCGCCTTATATATTATAATAGAGAGTGATGTTTTGTGGTGTAACATTACGTAGAAATTATTCTGAAATTACTTGTGTGTGTAATTGACAAAAATAAAAATAGGGTTTTAAGAAAAATGAAAGAATGATTACCGAATAGTATGCAAGGGGGAGTGATTCTCGGAGTGACACATTCACCACAGATAAATAATGACATAAATGAATCAATTAGTAATATGTCGATCGTGGTATGGGAATTCTGGATGCCACCTGAAATGAACTGATTGCAGTGCAGTGAAGATATTCACTACTAATTCTACACATTCTATGTAATAAGTTTTGTGGCAATGAAGAGTGGTTAAAATTTGTACTTAAATATGTGACGAATGATGTTACTGTAAAATATCAGATTATAAATCTTACACAAGGGATACATGAAAATTGCCATTGGATTAAAATACCTTGAAACACAAATATGTGAGCGAACTGGATCTTGTTACACTTATTTGTTAACAAATTACTGAAATGTCTGTTATTATTTTGCGCAGATAATTAGCTAAGTTCATGAGCATTGAACTTTGGAATTTTTGGATTTCTTGTGATCATTCAAGCAGGGAATAGCCCATATTATAATGTTCATAAGGAAGTAGAAGATTAATTTCTTCACTTAAATAATTGCATATTTCTCTGGAGGAAAAAATAGAGTAATTCAGGATCCATCTCACTAAATTGATTTTGATTAATTAAGTACAATACTGTAACAGTTTGACGGTGCATTGTAGAATTAAATATTGTGCATCGGCTCTGTCTTACTTGGAGGTTTAAGATGAAGTTGGCTGCAATATCATCCAGCGCTCGAAGAATTAAAAATCCCCAGAGTTTCTTCTAAAATAACTCCAGCCATTTCATCCTTGTAATGGGGTGGGCCTCTGCAAACATCTCCACCTGGACCAAACGCATGGATCCTGAAGAGCCTGGGGATCACAAGTCCCTTTCTCTCTGCCCTTCCTATAAGATGCCTTACTGTTCCTATCATGGAAATTTTTCCAACGTGACATCCCATGACGTAATCACCTTAGAAAAAACTAAATTAAATTACTTCTTCTTTGGCCCTCAGGATTGTATATCACTAGGTAAAATTAAGAATATATGTGAGTCGTTTTCCATTACTGTGTAGTTAAGTTACTGATCCAGCACTCATTTTCAAGGAAGAATAAAATGAAAAATTTTAATATATTTAGCATAAATAAAATTAATCCAACATATTCTAATGTGATGTAAACAATAGAAAAAAATATAATAGATTGCCGTCCAATGTAAATATAATGATAGACCTTTTCTGGAGGGGCTCAAATTTATCTTGAATCAAATAATAACTTATTAGATGACCAGAACACAAAAGAACATTTCTAATATCCCATGACGATGCTTATGTACCACTGATACAGTCTTCATTGTGCTAATAGTTGCGCTGTATCCTGAAGAGTAAGCAGTCTATTTCTGTAGAGAAAAAAATGGTGTTCGCGGGGGGGGGGGGGGGGGGGGGGGGAGTCCTACTACTGTTTACTACCAGACTAATTCTTTGATTGAGAATAAAAAGAGTCACTATCGAAAATAAAAATAGGCCTAAAAAGACAACTTATTTTGTTTTGTCACGTATTGAGACATAACATAAATTTTTTTGGACTCGGAAAAACAAAAGCAACTGAAATGGTCAAATCTTTGGAACATCATGGATTAGCCAGTGTCTTTGGAGGCTATCACAAAAATTGAAGTATTGTTAAAGAACGGCAAAATATTTGTCCAAGAGTTGTACGGTCTGGGGAAATACATACACAAATATGAACAAATCCAGTTATTCAGACTTATGGCTATAACAAAGAAGAATGCATTAAGGTCTAATTTTGTCCTATATAAACTTCCACCGACCTCTGAGGCATGCCATGAACATTTGTGCAATGTGGTCATCCAAGTTCAGAAATGGTTAGATAACAATCTTCCTGGGACAGTGTGGGGATGCATAGGTGAAACCGTTAAAGAAAATAGAAGTACAAGAAAAACTCTGAAGCCAATCCCTACATCCAAGCCATTTACTCCAGATTATCAATGGTTAGTTGTGTCCTGCTCTTGTAAATTAGGCTGCAGGAACCAGTGGATGTAGTAAAGCCAACTTTAATTGTTGTGAAATGTGTCAGCACTGTAGTGGCCTGTCATGTTCAAATTCGCCATCAAAAGAGTAAATATGCATCATATCTTACTAATCCAGAATTAAAGTTTGCCTTGTCAAACACTTTACGGGAAAATGAGGTGGGGAAGGGAAATAAGCCTGGGGGGGGGGGGGATCGATAGTGCCCCAGGGGAAGAGGCGCAAGTTATGGTTGCGAAACCCCCTTCTCCCTTCTGATGGGAGAGGTTTTGTGCCAGATAATTAAGGTTTGTGGAAGACACATTTTTCGACAGATTTTCGTGAGATCTGGGGGATGAGTTTCTTTTTAGGTTTTTCCGTCGCCCTGCTGCGAGTTCGGCCCTTTGGATAAATGTCCATATCATAAGTGGGCACCATAGTTTGTACCATAATTAAGGTACAACGTCACCTATACTAATTTCTGCGTACCATAATTTCAGTTTTTCATACAATAATTTTAAAATTCGTACCATAATAGCATCTGTAACTCCTCAGATTTCCTATAATCTATTGTAGGTTCATGTTGGTCCATTAAAACGCCCACAATTATTAATTATACCATAAATGTACCATATTTTTAACATCATTCCCATTGCAACTGCACATCGGCCTGTGTGAGTGAGCACCGATAGGCGTGAGCGAGCACTTGTCAGAGTCCCCAGACAACACTGTACCATAAGTACTATTTCGTACAATTGCCTGCTTTACCAATGGTGGTTTAGCTCCCAGATTACACTAGTATAACGTAAACATAAATTATCAAATGTAGAAGGCATGCGTGGACTGTAAGAATTACAGGCACTCCTTCATAACAACTAATTTTTCATTGAATTTAAAGGTCTACACTTTTTTGATAAGCTAATGATATATTTAAAGTAATTTTAAGAATATATCTTGGTGATGTTATGTACAAGTATACATTACACCACTCTTTATATACATAATTACATTTATTATTATTTTTTCACTGGACATTTATTACCCATGGTGTATTATTAGTAGGTAATCCATGTATGTCAACTATTGTATCAAAATAAGTACACTAGATGCCAGTTTAGACTGAGGGTGATAGGCATTTAACAATGTTCATTACGTAAATGTCTTGGGATTTAGGTTTAAAAAAATTCATCCTCTTACCTCAGTTCCCTTTCCTACATGTTTTTTCTCCTATTAAAGAGTAAAATTAAAACATTATAACAATGATGGTACTAAGTACACCACACATAGCGCAGTGATCGGTATGCCTCGAAGCACAAGATCTTCATTATTGTTGAAACAGTTTTCGTCTTTAGATATTAATATAGCCCAATAAATCGTTATATTTTTGAGTTCAGTGAACTGCATGCTACAACTTATGGAGGAAGCACTTTACCATTTATTTACTTATAAAAAATATATAGGTCTATGGCTAAAACATTAAATATCAATGTCAAAAAAATTATTTTTTTCGTACATTTCGTACAGTTAGAGCAAAAGTATTAAGTTTGTCGAAAAAGTGTACAAGAGTATTATTTTACACCATGTATTAAGAGTTTGAGCAAAAAAAAAAAAGAAAAGCTTGATCTGACAATTAGTTGCGTACATATAAGCAGTTCTGCAAGGGCCTGCATTTTCCTAATTTGGAGTCACAAGGAGGGGGGGGGGGGAGCATGGGGAGGAGTGGGGACTTTTGGGGAAATGCTCTTCTAGTATTGGTCCATCACCTGGGAAAAAAAAAAACAGCTTTACCCTATTCCCGACAAAACCTTTATTGACTTTGACTGGGCTAATATAACATTCACCCCAGTACTTACCACAGGTTCACGCTTGACTGGTTCCACCAAATAAATATTTACATTCATTGTCTACAAATAGAAACTATGTACCTGCCAAGCAGCAAATTTGTGATGTTTGCCACACAAACTGATAATGTCCAGAATTACACCAGTGAAAGTATTACAGAATTAAAAACTTGATTGAAACACGTAATTCCTAAAACCAAATACACTATACGGGAAAATACAAACAGTCCAAATTCTAGTCAAGGTGGTACAGGTTAGGAAAAAATACGGTAGTTTCTCTACTGAATTTGTACGAATGTATTATCTATTTTGTTGTTACTTCACTTCCTTTGATGGGCTTACGAAAGGAGTCTGTGCACCCAGTAATATAAAAAATAATTTTAGTAATGGAAAAAAAAAAAAAAAAAGTCATTTCAACAACACTGAAAATTCTAAAAGTCAACTTGCGGTCGTGTACATAAGAAATATGCATAGACAAACAAATATGGTAGAAGGATAATATGGGAGAATCAAGCGTTTTAACATTGCGAACATTCGAGACACGCTACAACAGCGCTCATATGAACACGAACTAACGAATACCCGGGAATTAATTTACATGGCTCGGCACGCGCGAATTAAGTGCCGTTGTCGTCTCGTAGTATTAAAACACGTTGTTTTATTTTATTGCATCTGTAAGATCTTTTCTCAATACATAACTGTACAAAGATGTTGGACAAGTCAAATTACAGTATACAAAGTTTATACACTGGGCATAGTAAACACACACATATATATGTCAGACTACACGTACACGCATCAAAACTTTCCCTCGTAATTTGACCAATTCTCCTCCAACAGGCTGTTTGGCGTCACCGTTTTTCCGATACACAAGAAAAAGGAAATGAGAAAAACCGGAAAAGAAATGCGTAAAATGACTTTTTATGCAATATTTTCTTAATTTTTGTAGTTTAGATATTCATATACACTATAAAATGTTATTTTAGAAAAACATTCTTTCAGCTTTTTTTTAAGAGTTTTTTGGTTCGAGAAGCAAATTTTGTGAAGGTGTTGAAAAGTTGGCTAGAAAGGTAGGATGGCCCTTTCTGGACAAGTTTTAAGTTAACTGAAGGCACATGGAAGTGTTTTTTTAATTCTAGTGTCATACTTATGAAAGGACTCATTTTTCTGAAATAAATTACTGTTTTTGGACATTATTATAAGTACTGAAAACGTATACTCGCATGCAAATGTTAAAATTTCTGAGCTCTTGAACAGAGGTCTACATGAGTCTGACTTTCTTTTGCCATTGATTATTCTTACAACTCTCTTTTGCATGTGGAACACTTTTTTTTGTCAGTGGAATTACCCCAAAAAGTTATAGCATAACACATGATGGAATGAAAATATGCCAAATATACCATTTTTGCTGTATTTTTGTTCAATGCCTCTGCAAAACTCCACAGGGCGAAACATGCTGAACTTAGTATAGATAAAATATACGCAATGTGAGATTTTCAACTAAGTGAATTGTCTACTTTTAAGCCAAGAAACTTAATCACTGCAGTTTCATTAATTTTGCCCCTATTACTGCTAACATAATAATTGCTTATTCGTATTACCAGGCCGTATTAAATAAGTATTTAAAGCATAAATGTTATCACTTGTAACTTAATCATGTTACTGGGCATAAACAAGTTGCAAAATACAAAGGACAAATGTAAATCAGTTATAAGTAAGACAATGGAATTCTAAAGGGTATTTCATTTGTCAGCTACTCAAGTGGTTGCATTTATTCAATAAATTCTTGAGAATGGAGCTGTCACCAAATTAAAATTCCTGGGAAAAAAAAACGGGAGTGAACATAACCAAAATTATTTTAGGTAGCAAAATCTCCATAACTAATCTGTGGCTTATTAATGAAAGATTAATTAAAGCTAGCTCTACTAAAGTTGGAGATTTAATATTGTGGCTCTATAAGCAGTAATATATTATAGATATTTATATATAAATAAGTTGCCATAATATCAACTTACTGCTATTTTAAGCTATTTCGGTCGGTTTGTGAGATAGCGATTCTGTAACTTTTTTAAAGTCTATGGAAATGGTACCAGAAATTTCAATTGCTTTCTCTGATGACTATGTGTCCACATTGGTCAGCCGTTGGAGAAAATGAAAGTGTATTATTTTGGCAACCAGTTGCCAATCAGTATTTATATTCTTTACCACTTATTTGTATGTACACTGATATTTATTTATAATTTAAGTGTTGAGGTTAGTAGCACCTATTCAGAACAGAGAGTAAGCATTCATTTCATGCTTAATATTTAATTCATTAACTTTGCTTACACTGTGAGTGTTTATTTTGATTCGTAATCTGTAACTACTCCTTTATTTAAATATTAATCTGACAGCACAGTCGCTATACAAATAATTAGCAATACACCTCCAGCACCTAGCAAAGTAGTTAATTTAGTACTATTGAAATAATCGACTAAATGCGAGCTTTTCTTTTTCTTAATCTAAATGCGTCTCAGGGCTGCGCCCTTAATGTCCAAAAGGAGAGGAAGTTGCATGCAAGGAGACATGCATCGGGGAGGGATTAAGCAGCCAAGGCCACAGTTTTGTGTCATGACTGCCTCTCTTGGTGTGCCTATAGCTGAAACTATAATTAAGAAGACGTTGGGAAAAACTGGCATAGTACCATAAAAACCCAGTCACCAGAAAAGATCTCGAAAACTTGGGAAACATGAATGAAAATAGAATTATTCTGTAGCCGTCGTCGCTGATGGTTCGTGTTTTTTGGACCTCGGCATCTGGTATGCAACATCATACTCAGGTTTGTCACATCTAGAATATTCGCGAGTTTTACTTGTTTGGTTTTTGGGTTTTTGATATGACTAGTTTTGATTGAGTGTTTGATTTATTGTTCGTTTCCAATCATTGCTATTGGCTGTGGGCGTAGTTGATGTAGGCCATTCATATATTCTATAACAACAATAATTAATGAAAATGTTGCTAGGAGACGGCTGGTGTGGAATCCGTGCCATTTTAATAGGTGTTGAAAGAAAAGGGGGCGGGGTCTGTGCGCATTGGGCAACCTTGATTTAACTGCTACCAATATTCCGAACCAGCACAACAATATTAGCAGCAGCGATTTAATGCAGGGCCATCCCTGTTCCTCATCGAGTGTGTCGGAAAACTAAGCAGCTCAGTATTATGGCAGCAACGACATCTTCTCCCTTCTGTGCCTACACCAGGGTCTCCATGCCATGAGTTGAGGTTGGGGAACATTACATGGGGAGCTACCCCCCTCCCCCTCGCCAAAATTTCCATCGGTCTTGGGTGAGCACTTAAAAGTGCTCGGCGGGACATCCAGGAGCTACCAGTTATGGAGGCGAATCCGCTGGCCCAGGTGTCAAGGCTGATATTGGGGAGCTTCGAAGGCCTGATGCATTCCAATCCATTCCTCATGACAGCCCGCTGAATCCAGCAGTGAGGTTCGCTACACTTCACCCTTTGATACCTCGAAATCCCTCTCCCCCTTTGATATTTGGGTCGCATTTAGCATATGCACTTCGCCATCTCATACTGAGCTACCCAGATACCCTACATCCACAACGATGATGGTGTAGAGCCGACCAGTTTGTCCATAGCCTGGTATTTGATTATTCCCAGACACTCCAGAGCCTGGGGATCCTCGATCCGTGACCTGGTGACACGTCGAGTTGTGGAATGGTCGCCTCATCTGAGATGCCATTGTCCCACCACACTCGCAGAAGCACTTCACCTTCGCTGGTCCCAAGGGGCAGGCAGATTCCGGAGATTGAACAGCCACAAGTGTGAAATTTACTTTATTCTTAAAAAGTAGACATTTTTTAAACCTTCCTATGTTTCATAAATTAATACTTGCCCATTTTAATCATTTACACTCATATATGATTACAAATAAAAATTTAGAGCACAGAATATAATTGATTACCTTTAGCACTATCTATGAACAGCAACATATCTACAACATCTGGACGGCGGAGGAAAGGAGTCACGCCCTTAGGAAGTATGGTTTTAGGTTCATAGTTACCGGGATGGGTGCCAGTGCTCAGAAATGATGAGACCGAAGAAAAGTTGGGTCATATGGTCGACCGCCCTAAATATGACTTTCTCCAAAGTCTGTCATTGGTCTGCGCTGCCCATAAGTTCTATAGCAGGGCAAGAGTACAACCCCAACAAAAGTTGACCGCTGTGACTTAAAAGCTCATATTGAATCATATAACCCTTATATTGCCAATTATCGCCAGTGTCATGCACCTAACATGTGGTCTTACCAAGTAGCATTAACATTAATGAAATACTAAGACCATTGTGTCCACTCACCCTGAAATAAAATGTTTGTATGATTTATATAGGTCAGTAGTGAAAGAAAAGAATAAAACATTTACTAAGTTTGGCAATGAAGAGTGTGATACATGTGAGGTGTTTAGTAACCATAATGCAGATCATAGTAAATGTAATTTGGTGGCAGGATGTGAACAGTGTACTAAATGGGCAGACCACATTGAAAAAAGCAATGAAGCTAGGACTCTGTACAAACAACATGCCGAAGCAGAACCATGTGAAAACAAGATTTATTTCTCAACCGACTTGCAAAAAGTCATCATGTTACCAAGATTGGAAGAATTCATGTTTGCAGTCTTTACAAAGTGTGTAATTGTATTCAATAAGAGTTTTGTACCTCTTGGTAGCAAACAAAATACTTTGAGAACTATTGCGATAGTATGGCATGAAGCAACAGCCAGTAGAAAAAATGAGGACATAGTTAGTGCTTTTGATGCCTTTTTTCTACACTGTAGAGACATACATAACATAGTTTTATGGTTGGACAACTGCTCCGGGCAAAACAAGAATTGGTGCTTGCTAACATATCTTGTGAATATTGCCAACTCTGAATGTGTTTCTACAAACATTGTTTAACAGCATTTTTTTGAGCCTGGTCATACATTTATGTCGGGCGATTCTTTCCACTATCCAGTTTCTCAACCGCCATGGCAAGGTGTATGATTTCTCTGATTTTGAATAATCTGTAGCAAATGCAAACTCTGGAAAAAAACAGTTGTGAAATCTATGAAGTGTGACAATTTTGCACAATGGCCTTCTTGCGTGTTATTCCAGAAACTAAAAAAGTTTGAAAGCCGTCCACTTTTAAGTGGCATTGTGTACATCAAGGCCGATAAAGGAAAAGACCACTCTGGAATACAAGTCATGTTATGAAGAGTTGTGCCCTACACAAGAACTCGACTTTATGGCAAAAAAAGGTATTGCGACTGCTTTGAAACAGCCGGCGTTCAAGACATGTCCGAGAGGGGTCTGTCTGGAGAAGAAAGAAGATATTCTTCAGAACCTTGTACCGCTCATTCCAGAAAGTCGTAGACAATTTTGGAGAGACTTGGCTGTAAAAAATGTTCTAGATCGGTATGTATTTGACGATAACTAATTATGAAGTATAAACTATGAATGTCATGTTTAACAATGCTATGTATCTATGAATGTTTACAGACATTCGCAAACATTTTGTGGTTTAATAGTTTATACAAATGTCGTTTTTTTCTTTAACAGGAGATTACTGTTTTTTTTGTTCTTATGATGAACAAAAAATATATAAATACTCTATTGTTTCTCGAATAATACGTTGTCTTATCACATTAGCACTTTTAGTATATTAAAGCTTAAGGAAATATGTTATCTCATTGTTTATGTGTATGTGCAAATGTAATATAAATGCTAAATTGACTTAAGCAATACGGTTTTCTTGGTGTCATTTTGCACTGAAACTTTGTTTCTGACATGTTTATGTTAATTTAAAAATAAATTATGAAAATCAAATAAAATAGCTATCCTTATAAATCAGTTATGGTAGAGAAAATAATGTTATCTTTCTTTACAAACTTCGTTCCAAGAGAAATAAGATTTTCTTTCTTAAAAGGGCAAATAAACATGACTAAACTTAATACATATAAATACCCGAACTCCTCTCTTATATTGTTGCACAGGTAAAACGTGTTTAAAAGCCATACCAAATAAATTAAAAATATTTAAATGTCATTATTAAAGCATAACATTGAAATTATCTACAAAAGTGCGCGTGGGCAAAGAAAAAACAAATTTTTGCTCTCCTGTAAAATTTGATCACATGGAGTTAAGGCTTTTCCCCTTAGAAGGGCAGTACTATTAACTGTGATATTAACGACCAATTTCATATATAAAATTCAATCACAAATAATAATTTTTAAAAATTATATATATTTAAAACCTTTGATTATAATAAGTAATAGAATTTAATGAAGTACGAGAGAATATCTTCAACATCTGTTAAAAAGTTCTGGTCTTCTGGGCAGAGAAATTTATGTACATAAATATATCAAAAATTAATAAAGCAATATTTTAATTAATGCATTGTTTGGTAACTGCATGTCCCCCAAGAAAGAGACAAGCGTGATTTACTTATGCAAAATTATTTCTTACGCAATGCATAATGACAAATCCATGAACATGAGAATTCTCAGATTCATGGTTGAAATTACTGACAGTTTCGTAGAAATCTCCTCATGGGGTTAGAAGAGAAAATAGATTTTTACACATTTGATTTTAAAGACACGTTTATCATTTCCAAGTTTTATTTAAACATAATTGTTACCGTCATAATTGTAGCCTACTCGAGGTATAAATTTTAGTAATCCAAATTATAACTAAATGCGCTTGCCTTATAATAATTATTAAGCACGTATAATCAATTTCTTTAAAATAAATTGAAATGGAAGAAGATTCACCAAACTAAGTTAAATGAAGCAAATAATAAAGAAAAAATTTGGTGGCATTTTGTATAAAAAGTATTAGTTTTCAAGTTATATGAAGTTTTGAATTCGTTGCACATAACACTTTTCTGACTACATTCCTTTACGGCGTAGTAAAGAACAAGCTTTTCCATACTTATTAGAGCCCGCATTGAATTTTAATAACTAAATGTCCCTAAGTCATCAGTACTGTATTTGATACGAACTGTTTAATCTCTATATGACCATCGCAAATTTTACTTGCAGTACAATTGAAAACATTAAATATATTTTGAATAAATGTTGTTGAGAAAGAACAAGAATACAGCATTTATGAAGCAGATTTCATCGCAATCCATAGTTTGACGCTCATTGTAAACTATATCAAATAATATTCAATAGACGGCCACTCACCAAATTGCAACATGATGATAAAATTTAGAAACAGTCATTTAAAAATAATATTCATCTAAATTGCATAAGAGCATCTGATTAAAATCCGTAGTTTGCCGAAGTCAGATATAAGTATACCAGTTAAAAACTATAATAGATATTTTAAATTCATTAAATTCGGAATAAAAAAGTACAGGACGTATCCGGGATGACGTTATAAACTTTGAGGGATAAGGTAGAAGGACACCAGCATCCGTCAAAGGTAGGGAAGTCTGGTTCGAAAATTTCTCCGTCGAACAGTACAACCAAAACAACGCTGGGATGCCTATTACAGAAAAATATAACGACTTACATAACTTTCCTAACTAATGTAATTTACTAATGTATTATTTACATGCCCAGCATGCTATGAAGAACATAGTTGACGACAGATGTTCAAAGATATTCCCTCAACTTTTGATGCAGGCATGACAGATATAAATTCCGCTATTCATAACTTAGTTAGAACACTTTTTTGAAAGACAGCGCAACCTAAACTGTATTGCTTGTAAACAATATCTCAGGACTTGGCCAGCTTCCTTCAAATTTAACTTTTACTTAGTACTGAGGTAAGCACTGTAAACTTAGATAAACTAAACAGATGTTTACAAAATGGCATCCAAAATTGTTCTGGCCAGTACAATAAACAATACTTTTATGTCAGCATTATTTGTGTGAATAAAAAACGTTCACAGCCGTTTCGTAAAATAGCCTGTCACCTGAAACAGAATGCAATCTCCAAAATTAATCCCAAATAATGTAGCTTTTATACGGCCGTTGTTCTCACTTATTGGCATTTCAACTGAATTTGCACATGTTTTAAAAACGATAACTTTCTTCTGATTTGTGAGTATCGTATCTCTGAAAACATTTAACTGAATTTACTTTAAATTATGTCGGTATTAATAAATCTACTTACTAATTGCTTCAGTTATGCACTATTTGTATTAAATTTTTATGAAATATACCCTATTTACAGACGTTTTATTTAATCCCTTACATGTTTTCGGATGTATTTCAGCTGTTACTGCTTGGGGCATAAGTAAACCGGCAGTAAGTAGCAACTGACTACAAAAATAAAATTGGAGTAAAGCGGCAATAGCTGACGACTTATTATAAAAACAAAAATTCCTTGCAAAGTATTTTAAAAATTTGTAAAGTGAATTCATTTGTACGACTTTGGATTTAAAGTGGATTCATTGGTAGGAGTGAAGAGAAAATGCATATACACATACACATACAAAAATTCATACAAACATGAAGAGAATCTTATAAAGTTTTCTTTCAAAAACACTGGTCTGAAATGAGTGCACAAACAGTACCATTGCTCTGTTTATTATTAGGATAACATAAAATATTACTGTCATGCTGCGGTCTTGTACTCCAAAACGTTTTTGGGCAACTACTGCAGTTTCGAAAGTGTAGTGCACTTTATATTACATAAATGAAAAATAAATAGCGATTTTGATACGAAGTAAAATAGCCTAATTTCAGCAAAACACTTGTGTGAACGCAGTCGCTTTCATAACTGTAAACTATTACTTAGTTTTAAAAATATTATTTAAAACGATTATCTGAGTTCATTTTAATATTAAAGGCACGGAAAATAATACATTTTATTTGAACAAAATGTACCAGGTCCTTATATATAATTTACAATTTGTTCTAAAGATGAATAATTTATACATATCATCTTAACTAACTGATTTTCAATCAATCTCGAACGTGATTGTAATGAAAAAATTAAAATTTACTTAAAAACAAAAACTATAATATTTAAATTATTAATTCTTTTACTGTGCCATAGTTAACAACAATTATTTTATTAAAATTATAAATAGATTGAATTATTTCATTTAGAAAATATACATGGTTTTAAATCTGTAATCATCTTACCAATTAAACGATACCAATGTATTATTTTTTGACTATGTACACTATCATTCTTCAACTGGTCACTACGCTTTCCCCTGGAGAAAGAATTATATTGCTACCTCAAATATTATCGGTAATTAAGTAGGAACATATTACATACATTGTTTATTTACATAAGGGAAATAACTCCTAGATGAATTTTAAGGTGTCATATTTTCGAAAACTACAGCAAATGTATAAAAAAATAATATAAATTTGATAACGAGTATTACGAAATACAACTAACAAATTTTGATGACAATCGATTATTCCGTTCATACGACATACATATTACACTGGCAAAAGTGGATTAATCTTAATAAGACAGAGACAAGAAATAAAATCTTTAATTATATATTCGCCTCAATGGAACTCCAGTGTAGTAACTTTCTTTACATCGGGTTCATTCTTCATGGTGGCTTACACTTTGTCTTTCAATTTTAAACTAGTATTTTTTTTTTAGTTTCAGATTGTTTTCGGAAGTGAAATTGATAGACATATTACTTACTCCAATGTACAATAACGGCATTGTCAAGAGATTGCTGGGTACACATGAAACTTAAAGCTTAGAAATATCCACGTACATATATACTTTACAAAATACCCGAGACAGGACACGAAGAGAACCACACGACATCATGTGTTTCACTTCCAGAGGAACTTATCACGTACACTTAGGTCCGAAGTAGAGTTAGAGTAATGAGCCTGTTTTTTTTTTGCAGCCAGCTACTATTGATACTCTCCCCAACAAGGCTGGATATTATATATTTACTCATATTGTGTAAGCTTCCTAAGAATTTACTAACATTTTTGAATACACAACTTCTTTAATAAACAAACAAAAGCTCCTCCTCAGTTTTTAGACAGTCGGGTATAAGAACGCGCTATAAAGGCGTTTATTTTTGAAAAATTATGTTGCAGTTCGGAGTGCATTTTTAGAACAGCTACAAAACGAAGTCCCTTTCGCATATCCGTGAAGGGCAGCTGACTTTATATTTTATATAGACTAGTGACAAAGATTTGTGAAGGTGGAAGCTGAATTTGCTAAACTCAAGTCCATCAAATTTCATGGCTAATGGAGAAACAGCTGTAATCAACGGACGTGTAGAAAACCTATACTTTTATAAGTACTTGCGCATTTCATTAAGACCCAACGAGGGGGGGAGTGTGCAGTGGTAAACATTCGATTTGTCATTATGGAGGTCCTGAGTTCGAATCCCTGCCAGATATTTTCATAATTGACCAGAATCACTCCAGGCGAAAATACTGGGATGGATCCCCAATACAGGCAGCAGCAGCCTCTTCTTTTACAGTTCCTACTTCCGTCAGCAATTTGTTTCGTCTCTAATGACGTCACTGTCGATGATACATTAAGCCCTACCTACCTACGTACGTACAACTTGTCATTAAGCGTATTATATTCTACAGAGACACACTTGCGCTCGAACACACAGACCTAAAGTAAAAGCTGTCAAAGCTCTTTCTTAGCAACAGGGAATAATCTATAACGTTGTTAGATACGCACCAGCATGTGAAGAAAGTGGTTTTTGGTTCGAGTTCAAGTCTATACGAGGGTTTGAACTGGTGTCTGACTCTGAACTCTCCCCATGAAATCTTTAGAATTGTGGTAACATGTACGATCTTGAGTTCAGGCATCACGTTGGGTCGGCGGGGAACCGGATTGATAGTTGTTTTCCGCTTCCTGTACGAAACAGCTGTGAACACAGAGAAGACGTGTGGTTCGGATGCCATTAGGCTCAGCATGTCCGCGTAGTCCTTAGCGCCTGTGCATAGAACCACAACAACAACACCAACAACATCTGGGCAGCAAGCAAATTCATAACAATTACCTGATATAAAAGAGAATATTAAATAAATTTACGGTTGATATACGAAACGTGTGTTCCTCATCCTGAAACACCAAGATTATATTTGAAACACACAAGTTATCTCTGTAAAAAATAAAAACATGCAAACTTTTTTATCATCCATGAGCATTTCAACTGCAGTTAGAAAATAACGGTTTCTGTAAAAATTACAGCATTAACACAATTTATACACCAAAGTTAAAACTAAGAAATTTACCACCAACTGCATGTAAGGCTAATAGACGGCAACACTTGAAACAAAGCAACGATATGAAATTTCGGAGATATTTTTTTCTCTATCGTAAATTAATTTGCCTTAAACTTCAGAGCGAAAGTGTCGTTGCTCGGTAGGCAAGCTACTTGTCCCTAAACTCTGTTCGTTTTCTGCTGGCACTGAAAATAGTTCATTCACAGTTTAACACACCCGAAGGGATAAAGCAATTTTAAGCTAACGATTTAAATAAAGGAAAATAACTATTTAAATTTGGGAGTTGATGGGAAATTCAGTATGTCTACGTAAATTTCCCCAAAGTTCTTCAATATTTATTTGATAAGTTAGTTTTACCACCGTAAAGGAAACTTTTGCTTCTCTCATCCGCAATCCATGGGAAAATCTTCGAGAGTATAGTATCTCTACTCTACACATTATATATTGCATCAATTATGACGATTCGTTCATCCATAACTTTAGTACCAGAAGTATGAGGGGAAGGGTTTCTTGCATGCAACTCTAACATTTACATACGTCTGGAAACAACATTCACATCTATGGACTACCCGGGGCTCGAACCAATTCATCCATGGACGATCTGTGAGTACTGAAGACAGTAAGATGTGAACAGCTACTCGAATCTAGTTGAGGTAAACGGCTTACCAAATCTGTCTATTATTACTATTCTGCCAGAGAATCATGAGAAATTCTGCAGAAGAATTTGTTTCCCCCCCCCCCCTCAAGTGCGCAGTGAGAATGATGCAACTACGATAACAGTGCCATCAGCGTGCGACGCTTGTAAACAGTTCTCTCCATTACGCCAATCAGAATCGTAGTACTGATAACACACTTGGTGAACAATTCGCTGGGTTTTCCAAACCGAAACAATTGTGTCAGCTGAAGGACACAGAAGATGAGCCCCCCCCCCCCCTTCCCCCCTTTTCAAATGAGATTTCCATTGGCCACCTCAGAGCCTAGGGGTCATATAACGCTCTTCGTGATCTGTATATATACCCGCCTTGGATATGCCAGAAGCTATCTCTCCAGTTTCTTCGCTTCCCTATAAGCCAAGAACACAGGTAAGCTAAAACTATACACTGCAACTTCTACTTAACTGCAATTCCTTCAAGTTAGTACTCAGCTCTTACTTATTTGCAATTTCCATTACCATAAGTTAATAACGGAACGAAGCTGGTACCGAATTACATTAAAACGCATTAATTAAAAAAGTGTTACAGTTAACTAAGTTCTTCGAATTTTTACTTTATCTCACACGATCAGATATACTATATACTTAAAACTCGTAAACAAAAAGGTTTGTTTTAATAGTATATATGTTTTGCGAATTTTTCTTGTAACATAATGATTGGATTTTAAAATTTGTGTTTATGTATGAAAGATAGATTTAAAATGTCTGAAACGAAAATGTGGACACTGTCATTTATAGAAACATCGTGAAACCTTATGCAGGAAAATTACTTCATAGTGTAAAATTGTTTGCCAATTGTACATCGTAACTTTTGCTACAGACTGTGTCACCCAAAGGAAATAGTTAATTCATATATGGAATGCAATCATTTGCCAATATTGCTTTTTAAATTTTCACGGAGATAGTAGTAATTTTTCCATAACTAGCCGAAGGTAGCTGCCTTAAATAAAGTAACAAACAAATAATATTTAAATTGCTTGTTTGCCGAAAAATCTTGATTTAACTCACTATTTAAATACGACTCAAAATTTTCTTATTCATCAAGTCACCATCAAGCTATTTTCTCAAAGGCGTGTTTTTTTTTAAATGTTTAATTATGTTTTTTGTAACATACTGTGTCGAATACACCGAACGCTCGCACTGGTAAAACCGTATGAGAAAATATAAATATTAGGGAGTGAAACTGTGATAACTTAGAGTTTTCCTAAATTCGAAAGATTAATATTCAATATATCTGGAATGGTTAGAAATATTGCCATTAAATGTAATACACATGAGTTAAAAAAATTATAGCAATTTGCAATGACATGGTTTTTTAAATCCTAATCCTACTAAACATATATATGTAGTTTTGTTAAGACACTCTGGAATATGACACTACGGTTGAGAAAAAAAGTGTTTTTTCCCCTGATATCTGTCGCTACAGTCATTTACCGTATTATCTAATCAACACCCTTATCTTAAACAATGTGCTTTTGCTAGATATATAGGAGGAAGTGTACTTGAAATTCTACCTACAACACTTCATTTACTCGTGCAATTATATTAGTTTTGCTGGTATCATATTAAATGATTTATAGCCATATAGATTAAATAAAAATAAGAACTATCGGCTTCAGTTGCAAGACTGTGTATTATAAAGAAAAATATTAGCGTGTATGATAGAACGAACCCGTGCTATGTGGGCAAACGTCACAGGACAGACATTGCTTTAGGATTTAAAACGCTTCAGTAATGCAACTAACAGGCCGTCGGAACTCCCTCTGTTGTTATTGCAGTGGTAACTTGTCGTAGTAGGCTCTCCACAAAAATCTCATACACAAATGGCACAATTGTTTTCCCATTTTTCCCTTATCATGGAGAACATTTTGCATTTGCCTGTCGGTCGAGATGAACTGGTACTCAAACGACGCTTCAGTTCACTTTAAAGATATTCTGCTGGATTCAAATAGCTGCTTTGAGCGGGCCAGTAGAACGGTTCCATAATTATTTACAATACAATACACAATGAAACTGATCATGCATTACGGATGGAAGAATTATCGTGCTGATGTAGGAAAATTATTTGTTCCAACCTGTAAATATGGCATGTGAAGAAAATTATTGTCAAAAATTTCTTTGTACTCAACAGGGTTCATTGATACGTTGATTCAAACTATCGGCCAAATACAAACCAAGAACTTTACCAAAAAATTTATTGCTGACACAGCACACTCAGATGAATGCGTAAATTAGCCATC
This sequence comes from Dryococelus australis, assembly GCA_029891345.1. Lineage (NCBI taxonomy): Eukaryota > Metazoa > Arthropoda > Insecta > Phasmatodea > Phasmatidae > Dryococelus > Dryococelus australis. The sequence continues at coordinate 162,185,607 of CM056995.1, forward strand.
CATCAGGTCCACTTCGGAGTGAAAAATCATGCACACATGACTAATGACTTCATAGAACGGACGAGTGCTTCACATTTCAATGTCGGCAATTTTCTTGCACCACTATAAACGAAGTTGGACATTGGTGCGTGTGATCAGTCGTTTTCTGACAATAGCATAGCGATAAAAACCAAGATCGGTTAGTCTCCTAAGGTGAAACGATGTATCGCTGACACCTGAGTTACGTGGGAAATACTCTGCAATTTTTTATACATCTGTCTTACGATTGAATCTCAAAATACGCTCCATAGTACGCCCATAGGCTGTTCACGGTAAAGTGAGCACTTTTTAAGGCCCTTCTAAAGTATTCCTTTCATCCAATGTCCATCTTCCTGCTGCTATTTAATATAAACACTGCAATGTTACCAATAAACACAGTGTACACATTTCACCGCCATCAAAATTTAATGCCTGAGGCTGCAATAAGATATATTTATTAGTGGTTATGCCTGTTGGGAGGGCATTCAAAAGTTCTCACTTTATCGTGAACAGCCTATACCACAGCGATTCATGTGAAGCACGCATTATTCAACTGTCGAGAAATCGTTCTGGTGGAATGCCCGATTGTATTGTTCTTGGAAGTCATGATCCTTTTGAAAGAACGCTCTTTTGTTCCATTCGCTCATTATGGCAGCATACATGTGTACTGCATTCAATGTTTATTGCTTTGCTTATAGAACGTGTTTGAAATGGCAGATTGTAACACTGGAGCAGCGTAGAGATGTGAAAACAGTGACGTAAATATACGGAACATTTGTATTATGTACAACGGTTTGGTCGCAGCGCCATCATCAATCTACCGTATTTCTTGGCCATGATTATTCAGTTGATGAGGAGATGATGAATAATGTCCAAAAGTAATTTTCTTAATGTTTTGCGGCGTGAGGCCGCATGCCACCAGATGGATGGTAGACACTTTAAATATGTGATATAAATCCCACCCTTCTACCAACGATCGCTAGATATGCTTTTACGCTTGTACTTAAGTGTTATGTGTATTAATGAATTATGTCATTACATTATGAATTACATGTGTAACTTTACAATACATGATCTACAGCCTCCATACTAGCACTAACGTGTAGCTGGTGCGATGCCCAACACTCGATCTTAAGCTGAATTCACGAAGACACGGAGATTAAAACAGATGACCATAACAACACATGAAGCGTATATTTTCTTCTCACTTTTCATTTCTCTACGCAACCCCATTGTTCTAATCCGCTACATTTTCACACAGCGGGACAGTGAGTTGTACGGTGAATTCCGACCACATAATGTAAAACGCAGTGTTTTATTTGAGAAATGTTCGATTAAAGACATTTAAGTCAATGGAATGCAGAACTGAAAGCAAATGTATAAGTTTGCTTATCCTAAAACACTGATATTAAACCATAAATACTTACATGGTTAATGGAGGCAGCAGAAATTCTGTAAGGATAACGTACAAAATATCAGGAGCATTCTAAAAAGATATCCTATTAAATAATTACATATAATATATTTATACATAATAATTAATAGTATTAAGAATAATTGGAGTAAAAGTACGTATATAAAAAAAGATATGCATTATGATCTAATATAGTAAGAAAAACATATATTATAGAGTGTTTAAGGCTGTTTGACAATTCTTAATCAATATGATAAGGACTACTATCTGTTAATTATTGACAAATTGCAGGCAGGATAATGTTGTCACCCTTTTCAAAAGATTACTTTAAGTTTCTTTTTTTGGCACACAAAATACTACGCACGAAATTATATCTTACGAGAAACTGATATACACATTCCAAGTACAACTACAGATTTAGTGTTAAATTTTGTATACCGTAATTGATTTAGGTGAATAAGTGTTTCAATCATTGTTATCATCCCATCTGTACATTTAACTGATATGAATGTTCTTATCGTTAGAGAAATTTAAAACTGAGAATATAGAATTGATCTTAAAATAATTTATACATTTTTTTTCTAAATCTACCATGAAATTAGACCAATATATATATATATATATATATATATATATATATATATATATATATATAACTATTCGTTCCAGTGTAAAATTAACACACAGCAGTTGCAAATAGGTATATTTCGTAAAACAACATATTGATAAAAATGTATGTTTTGTATGAATGTTACAGGACGCGAAATGAGGACTCTGGCACTGGCACTAGCAGCCATACTGGCACTACAATGTGTCAGCAGCATGCGTATTCCATATGAGTTCTTCGATGTGTTCGATATAAGAGCTGAAAACGTCACATCCAGAAACAGCACTTCAGGACCACCAGGTTCACCAAACCAAGGAGGAAACCAAGGCCCACCAGACCAAGGTGGAAATCAAGGACCACCAAACCAAGGAGGAAACCAGGGTCCACCAAACCAAGGCGGTAACCAAGGCCCACCAAACCAAGGAGGCAACCAAGGTGGTCAACCAGGACAGGGACAAGGAGGTCAACCAGGAGAGGGACAACAAGGTGGCCAACCAGGACAAGGACAACAGGGTGGACAGCCAGGACAGGGACAAGGTGGCCAACCAGGACAAGGACAGCAAGGTGGCCAACAAGGGCAGGGACAACAAGGAGGTCAGCCTGGACAAGGACAGCAAGGTGGTCAACCAGGACAAGGACAGCAAGGTGGCCAACAAGGGCAGGGACAACAAGGAGGTCAACCTGGACAAGGACAGCAAGGTGGTCAAACAGGTCAGGGGCAACAGGGTGGCCAACAAGGACAACAAGGAGGCCAGCCAGGACTCAGGCAACAAGGTAGCCAAAGACAGCAAGGTGGCCAGGCAGGACAAGGACAACAGGGTGGGCAGACAGGCCAGGGACAAGGTGGCCAACCAGGACAGGGACAGCAAGGTGGTCAACAAGGACAGGGACAAGGAGGTCAACAAGGACAGGGACAACAAGGTGGCCAACCAGGACAAGGGCAACAAGGTGGGCAATCAGGACAGGGACAAGGAGGTCAACCAGGGCAGGGGCAAGGAGGTCAACCAGGAGAGGGACAACAAGGTGGCCAACCAGGACAAGGACAACAGGGTGGACAGCCAGGACAGGGACAAGGTGGTCAACCAGGACAGGGACAACAAGGTGGCCAACCAGGACAAGGACAGCAAGGTGGCCAACAAGGGCAGGGACAACAAGGAGGTCAGCCTGGACAAGGACAGCAAGGTGGTCAACCAGGACAAGGACAGCAAGGTGGCCAACAAGGGCAGGGACAACAAGGAGGTCAACCTGGACAAGGACAGCAAGGTGGTCAAACAGGTCAGGGGCAACAGGGTGGCCAACAAGGACAACAAGGAGGCCAGCCAGGACTCAGGCAACAAGGTAGCCAAAGACAGCAAGGTGGCCAGGCAGGACAAGGACAACAGGGTGGGCAGACAGGCCAGGGACAAGGTGGCCAACCAGGACAGGGACAGCAAGGTGGTCAACAAGGACAGGGACAAGGAGGTCAACAAGGACAGGGACAACAAGGTGGCCAACCAGGACAAGGGCAACAAGGTGGGCAATCAGGACAGGGACAAGGAGGTCAACCAGGGCAGGGGCAAGGAGGTCAACCAGGAGAGGGACAACAAGGTGGCCAACCAGGACAAGGACAACAGGGTGGACAGCCAGGACAGGGACAAGGTGGTCAACCAGGACAGGGACAACAAGGTGGCCAACAAGGGCAGGGACAACAAGGAGGTCAGCCTGGACAAGGACAGCAAGGTGGTCAACCAGGACAAGGACAACAGGGTGGACAGCCAGGACAGGGACAAGGTGGTCAACCAGGACAGGGACAACAAGGTGGCCAACCAGGACAAGGACAGCAGGGCGGGCAGCCTGGACAGGGGCAACAAGGGGTCAAGGACAGCATGGAAATAATCCATAAATGTTTTGTTCCTTAACTATTACTGTAACTTTTAAAATGTGTCCCGCAGCAAGTAATATTATTTCCCATTTTCATTTTCTGTTTTATAATGTACCAAAATGATCGTTTCTAGTTTTTCAAATGTTACACACTGAAAAATACTCTTTTATTAGTGTATATGTAATTATTATTTCATTGTATAACACTTGACAGTTCATTTTATTTGTATGAACGAAGAATGATTTTATGTAATTTAATTATATATTTGCTCTTCATGAAATAATTTCATCTCTACTATTCCAAAATATACCTATTTGTTGTGCAATTATATTTTTTATTTTACAAGTGTTTTCTCTTATAATACAACATATATATTTACTTTATATATTTATATGTAATATTTATGTTACGATATTAAATATCATTAGTAAAAATATAATATTGGCCGAGTTTTAAGTTAGCAGGGAAGAGGTTCCCGTATGCCTTCTCTCTTCAACGCTACAAACTGTGCACATCGAGTCAGAGAAATGATGATGTTGACCAAGTCATCGAGGCTTGTTTTTGTTGTTCTCATATAAACTAAATGTTTCCAGTACTGGGGACGCGGCAGTAGACCTAAAATCGTTTCTCGTGCATAATTTGTAGATCTTTTAGTTTGTGTTTAAGTCATTTCAGCTACAGGTACTAGTTCAAAAATCGTTTATAATACTGGCACTAGCCCTGAATTCGTTCCATCTAAATATAACTTCAGCGAAAGTGGTTTATCGTTCAGTCATTTGACCTGCAGTGCTTAATCACATACATTCTGCCCTTGAAAATTGATTAGCTCCGCAACAGCTACTAGAAGTGCAGACACTAGATCAATAATAATCGATATGTCTCTTGCTTAGGTCGCTACGCCTGTACGTTAACTGTTAGCCTGAATAATACTTACAAATGTTATCACCTATATGCTATTCACGGTAAAGTGAGCAATTTTGAATGCCTTCTCATTTGGAATAATAGTCAATAAATATGTTTTATTTTATCCCTAGACATTAACTTCAGAGTACAGGGGAATATATACACTGTATTCATTACTAACATGGCAATATTTATTTGGCAAGTTAGTTAAAGGATAAATAATGGCCGAAAGTAAAAGGTAACTAAGGCCTCAAAGTGCCTATACTCAAAAGTACTGGCCCAGTTTTGGCGTATCTTTCTTAGTAGACTGGAATGTTTGTAGTATTAGGTGTGTTATAAATTTTTGACATACGCTATGCTACGTAAATCGTTACATTATAATTTTGTGAAATGTAAATTATTCACATATATTAATGCACACACTCACAGAGATGGAGATGGTGGAAGGGAAAGAGAGAAAGAGAAAGAGAGTGTCGAAGCTAGCGTTTGCAGTTAAAGTTTATCGTCGTTATAGTTCACCCAGACTAATATGGTTTTACTATTATGTGAAAATGTCTTGTTGTATCCTGCTTATCTAGCTATGCATACTTTTCATACTACGTCGTTTTCTTTTAAAACCATAAAATATCTTGGGCATATTAAAATTTATTTCGGAGATGTCTACATTTCGAAAATGTGCGTGTGTCATTGTTTGGAAAATTGTTTATGTAGTTTAGAGCAATTCATGATACGTTTGTATTCCAAAATTATTTTATTTTACTTTTATTTGTTTTTAATTATGTACCGTATGCCTCACCATTTTCATACATCAAATAATAAGATGTTACCATGATAACAAATGAGTCTACTTTCCTCTACATGGATTCAAATATTGTGACGAACTACTTAAACAGAAAATTGTATCTTAGGTAGGCCTACATGACACTTGATGACAGATATATCACTAGGGTGGACTCCCTCTACCTCCAAGGTTTCGGGTTTGTCAATACCGCCCCACTCTTACTTATTGACAAAACAGCACACTTCCAATTCTCTCGAGTTAGTGGGGCGTCGTTAAAGTTTTTCTGCTTTCTGACTCGATGCATATAACCTTATAGCACAATATACCATAAATCATTTACCGTGCTAGCAGTGCCCACTTTAAAATTAAAAGTCATGAGTATTTCGACTATTAAAAAATAAAATATCAATTCAATTTATGGCCATTTTTTTGCTATTATGCAAAAAATATGTAATTTACAAAAGGGATTACAAACGCTAAACGATTCGAACCTTCTACCAAAACTTCAATTAAAATGCTGCTTAAAATTTCTTGACACTTATAAGTCTAAAATATAATATAAATATTTTAATCGAAAGTATGTTAAAATGTTAATTTACTGTAACAACAACATATATCATAAAAAAATTAATAAACCAGTATCATATATGCCTACCATAGTCATATTACAACAAAATCGAGGGAGCCACGACTTGTTTATGCGGCGCAAAGGGCGCAGTGAAATCACAGTGAAAATACGTTCTTTTCTACAAAGCCGCTCTCGGCTGATGAGGGCTCAACCATAAAGACGTCGACTTCATACCTTACCAATAAAATCAACCGTAGCTCCAGGACGACGAGACACTGCCTCATCTTGCAGACGGGAGCCACATTCTCCGGACTGCACTGCGCAGTCGCCGTGCCATGCGCTGTACTATAACGTCTAGGACAGCTCGATTGGCTGACGTGCTGGCTCCGCTGTTCGTTTCCGCAAGGAATAGCGGACATAGTGAACTCCGTTGCATAACTCTCACAATATTCTTAACGTAGTGGACAGCTTCGGTAGGGAACACTCACAGCAAAACCATGCAAAAAATGCGCGGGATCCCACAAAAAAAATTCAGGTTCTCTTTACTGTCAAGTATTTTGTTACTCGCAAACGCGATCACCATCGGTGGAGTTGTGCAAAATGTATTCTTCTCCAACAACCCCGGTCACCTAACGCTGGCCATCCGGTCCATCTAACAGCTGTTCCACTGCCTTACAAGGCGCTCGCTCCACATGACACAAAGGCCACACCATAGACTAAAGATGACGTAGACCGATCTCGGTGGCTGCGCACAACTAATCTCCGTGTCCGCACATTGAACTGCTTTTTTGCCTGCCAATATGGCTAGCCGAAATATACTGTATTGGATTTTAGGTTAAAACACGGTTTCGTAAACAAGTGCTTTGTGATATTTTTATACTCTTTTTGACCAATTTGTAGTGCAGGTCGCTTAAATTAAAATTGGCAAAGTATTGCATTTACATAATAGTGGTTGTTATTTAAAAATTAGGAGTGGGTTGGAGTCACTTCTTTTTGCCGTGCCAGGTCCTGGAAAATTGTATAGCTGTATTGTGGTGGTTAAGTTCTTTTTGCACGCTCATTAGCTGTGTGGCAGCAGGGCGCCTTATAGCAGTTGTCACATCAGCAACAGGGTGCTTAGGAAGGTATCGTGTTTGGAACGGCCAGCAATGAACATGCGGTTGCCAAGGAATGAAGTCGACATGTTTGTCTGTAAGCGTAGAAGGGTGGGGGATACGTACTAATTTACATTTGCAGGTAAATTCTGGACTAAAGAAATATAAATGAGTACATCTGTGAGAAAAAAGACGTGTTAAATCATACTATAACTGTATTATGAAATGAAACACTTAATATATTCACTATATATGAATAAATTCGTTGGATTCTGCACACACCTCTTTCCTTGATATGTTTCAATAAATTTAAGAAATACATATCTAGTAGTTCTTCTAAACATGTCCAAAATTTATTCAGGTTCAACTTTTATATCTCGACGTACTATGAACAATGCCAACCCATCCAAGCGGTTTTGTGATATACTGTTGAGCAAATATGATTTAAATCTACACAGTGTGGAGCAATATCTCTCACTTGATGACGTTTATCATCGATTTGCGTACTTGGGGAAAATGTATTTTCATACATGTTGTGTGTTGCAATAAAATAACTTTTCTGTAATATTTGGTCGTCTTCTTCTGGCTACTTTTCCCCCACGTCTGTACTTCACTAACAGCCACAGATACTGATTTGTCTTGGGAATACTCCTCCAGTAGAGTTTGAATATCATTTCTGCAAGGTCAATACATTTCCTAAGAAGAAGAAATTATAATGAGCAACTTACACTCTTATGAAGCAAGAACTTGTAATCATTTAGTCCAGGAAAGTGGTGGAAATTCACTTCCTCCAAAATTATTCAAAATTGTTTGAAGCATAGTTCGACCATTGACATTGTTTTCCAGATTATCTTAAAATTGTGATTTAAGAATTTTTATCTGTCCGTTTAGTTGCTACAAAAAATAACGTTAAATTTGGTGGTGGCTTCATTACGCATTGCATTAATAACATACGAAAAGAGGTCGTGCTACTTTAGAGCTTGCAAAAATTAGGAAAAATTGAATGTTATACAAAATACTATACAACATACGTTAAGTCAAATTTTTATAAACTTACTCTGATGCAAAGAAGAATGATGATTGGGGGATTTTGTAGTTGTTTCTGAGTTTGTTAAACAAAAGCAATGAATCTCGATGTACAATCCATCGAATTTTACACTTCTGACTACGCACTTAGAGAATGACATAACTTACGTCAATGTCCCTATGCAGTTTTGAATTTCTAATAGACACAAACTGATCTGACCCGCTGAGGTCATATAATTGTACAAATTTGAAAGAGTATTATCTAATAACACAACCGTTCTGTATTATCAACATACCTCCAACAAAGTGATAACTATTCATTCCCATTTACACTGGTCTCTTTCCTTGAGTTTTTGCAAATTATTTATAGATACCCTTAATTTATACTGAATTTCGGGAGGGGATATATCCATATGATTCCTCCCTTTCCTTACGTCCCTGGCACATTCCCTTACGACTCTTTATTCCCGTGATGCAACAAACTGTATGTAAGTGATTCTCAATTTCAGATTGTTAAGGCCCACTACAATAATTTTTTATATACTGAGCTCGGGTCCACATTTATTTGGGTAAATTTAAATATATTCAAAACGAAAAATAGTTACACCGCTATAAAAGTTATGTGAAACATTATAAAACAACGTAGCCTTAGTCATAAATCAAACAGTAAAATGTGAGTTGAATCATTTAGTAATTTATACGAAATCTGAATTTTAGGTTCTAGCAAGTTGTTTAACAATTCAGCTATAAGAGACTGACATCCTTTGCGGCATCATATTTCGTGTGCCTGTTGAGAACTACTGTTGAACGTAAATTACATAAACTACTTAGAAATCAATCTAAAGTAAACTATTACAACAAGACACATTTCCAAATTAGAAATAAAACATACTTACTGAAGTTAGTATGCTATTTACACTGCCTGAAAATAAAACTTTTCAATTTCTGTATATTAAAATATATTTTAAAACAAGTAAAAGTAAGTAATATGAGCTATAAGAATGGTTATAACAAAAACATTATACTCAATTCAAAAGCTTTAGAATTTTTGTCGTCTAAAAAATAACACATTTCCCATGTAAATGTTTTGTGCTGGAAACAAACGACAATAAAAACCTAACATTATTACATTTTTCCACATAAATGTTTTGAAAAGGGAGGCAGAAACAATAAATTTGCTGCCAGAAATGAAGCTTCTTGCAATTTACTTCCTTGTTTTCTTCCCATCCGTTCTTCTGTTACGTACACAGCATTTCTAATTGGCATTGACCTAGATTATCGTGGACCAATTAACTCGGGAAGAAGGCAGTTTAGATAAAAATCTACCAATTTTAGTTTTATTTCGGTGTTCCAATAGTTGTAATTTCTCTCTATTCTTTTAATCCTGATACCTAGTGGTGTCCATAGGCAGGATAAGCAATATTTACGCCGAGGGACGTGTAACTAACAGTCCTAGCACTCGCAGACGAAAATTATGATTAGTTTTCATTTTCAAAATATTTCCTGCTTTGTCAATATACCAAGCAGCAATTTTATTTTTTATAATTACATCTGTATGTGATATTTGTGAAGCAGAAGATGGGCATTTAATTTCAACAATGCCATCTTCGACAAGTCCTTGACGTGTGGCGTCGAAGAAAGGAATATCAAGATCAATAAACAGTCCATAATCCAAAATATTTATTCTCCAGCACTTCTTTTGCACACTGTTCGTTTTCCTTTAAATATTTCATTCCTTTGGTATCAGTTCTGTGTTACAACATAGTTTCAACTGCTGAATCACAACTGGTGTATGGTTTCATGATGCAGATTCTACCAAAATGCGATGCTGTGAGTATTTTTCGTCTTCTTTCTCTACATTTTCTTTACGTGACTGTTGCCCTCTCAACTCTTTGCCTTTCCGTTTCCTTATTTGTAACCAAGGACCCAGTATGTAAGCGTGTTTTTATTATTGCCATGTGCCTAGAATATTTACAATGAAAAATCAATTTGGTTATTATACAAACATTAATTTTTTTTATATTTCTCTATCGACTGAGCCACAGCGGCCCCACTTGAAATTACTCTATCCACTGAGCCAATAAGGCTACACTTTGAATCTCTCTAGCCACTTAGCTACTGCGCTCCACTTAACATAGTTCTATCCACTAAGCCACTTGGAATCTCTCTATCCACTGAGCCACTAAGGCCCCACTTAATTAACTCAACATTGGAGCGAGACATTTAAAGCAAAACAATTATATTCCATTACCTTCATATCTCTATGCAATAATCTCTATGCATCAATACAAAACTTTCAAAGGAAATAAATAATTTAAAAATTAGTTTGTAGGGTGAAAGGTAATGGTTGTGTTATCTGGTCTTACTTAAATTTGAACTTGGCCTGTATTTGACTCTGATTGACCTCTCTGCAAAATTTGAAGAACCTCTGTTGAGTTTAAAGGGACTTAGAAGTATTAAAGCCGGACAGACAGACAGATATCGCCCTATTATATAATAGGATGAATCAAGGAATTCTTTGCATTCTCTGTTGAATGTCTTTGGATCCATATCTGGCTTTTCATCATTGAAGCCATAATATTTATTGGTAAGTGTATGTGTAAATAAAGGCTCTCGATCCTTTTTTTGCCTTCGTCCTCCTTTTAGTCTTGCTGGCTTCAATTTTTTTTTTAGGCCTGTATTCCATACTTCTGCAAAATTCACCCGGGCTCTTGTTGTATATAGTTTTATGAAATTTATGCAATGGCATACCCGTGTTGTGTTTGCCCCTGCGCACCTCCCAGCATAGGATCGTTCAGTGGAAAAGTTAATTCTTCTACCACCAATAAATTTGGCCACAGCTGCATTTTTGTGTTCTACAGGGTTGTTGGTCACATTGTGTATCATACTTCTGCTATGATTGCTCATTTGTTTTACTACACAACACTTTCAATATGTTCTGGTATATGATTGTGATCGCTACTATTCGATTTTCAGAAGTTGCCTCTCTCCTCGCAAACTTAATGCTCTCCAAATATGTGGTTTGCGGTATTTCATACAACTTTTCTTTATTCTTAAATTTTTTCGTGGAGTAGTAGTTCATTTTCTGCCTGTTTTGTAGAGCTTTAAAAACAGCTGTCCTGAATCCAAGAACATTATCAGCAAACTTTTTTTAATGACAATGTCGTTCTTCAGTTTGTTACTTATAGTTGAAATATCCTTCAATTTATTTAAGAAATTACGTAGAAGATAATTTGAAAATTAAATTTTTTCTACTGTTATGTTGTTGTTTGGATATGCGTCCAAAATGACTTTCCCCATCAGCAATGTGTTATAGGCTATTCACAATAAAGTTAGCCCTATTTTAAGGCCCTCCCAACAGACATTACACCACTAATAAATATAACTTATTGCAACTTTAGGTGTTGAATTCTGATAGCAGTGAAATGTATGCACTGTGTTTATTGGTCACATTGAACGGTTTATATTAAAAAGCAGCAGGAAGATAGGAATAGGGTGAAAGGAAAATTTAGATGGGCCTTAAAAAGTGCTCACTTTACCGTGAACAGTCTATTGTATGTTTAATCCGTAAATTCCATCACTCTGGCAAAATCCTTCGACAATCATTTCTGCTTCTATACTTGATGAGCTGTGGTTTTCACCCCAGTTTTTGACATGCTGAGTGTGACTATGGAGTTTTGCCTTTTGTTGCAGCACGAACACAATTTATGCAGTACTTGTTCTTTACTCCGAACAACACGAACTATCCAGCTGTAAAACCCACTATTGCAGTCTGTAACGATAATCACAGTAACTTATTTGTAACCTAAAATTGATAACGGAATGTATTGATCTGCAAAAAATTTATAATTATAATTCGAAGTAAACGATGACTCTCTTAGTTAAAATAAATAAATAAAATTAACATAAAATAATATATTATCGGTTTTTAAATTTGATAAAATGTTATTGACATAAGAATACTGACACGCAATGTGTAAATTAGGCGACGTTTTTTCATACAACACATAAAAAGTGAACATTTAAAGTTCTACGAGACATAAGAAGACCGAGAAAAGGTTTTGTTTGAACCAACATAATAATTTTGGAATAGTTACTAAGGAAATCACCACTGGTTTAGTAAAATATGTTTTAGAGTGAACAAAATGTGACGAATAACAATCCTGATTAATTACAGCCTGAAAAACATACATTTGAATTGACTGCAAGTTTTTGTTAGGAAGACATACTATGATTAGAAACAATTTTGTTTAAACTGCTTTATTAGCCGTGACTATTGTGCAAGCAAATTTTTTTCTCAGTGTACAAAATAGCCGTCGGTAAGCGTATACACATTAGTAGCGAATTATTACTTTTAGAAATTTCCATTGCTCATTTTGTTCTTCATATCACGTTTACACTATTTGAAGTATCATCATATAATGATTTTATGATATTAATGTACACGTAATATAATTACAGGATACTGTTTCAAATTAGTAATCTAAATTATAGATAACAATTGTTGACTTCCAGGATAATTTTGAATATAAATATATATAAATACTAGTAAGACGGTTTTTTTAAACTCTAAAAGATTTAAAATAGATTTGCAAAGGGGGGGGGGGTGAAGAGGGGCTGGTCAAGGACCGCTGCTTCTAGATGTCACGTTTTAGTGAGACCATGATGGTACGCTACTTTCATGTTCTTTGCCGTCTATGACTATGATTTGAGATTACTGAGTCTCAGCATATTGTATATGAACCCAACAGGTGTTCTAAATCAGGAGAAAGTTCCTGCAGTGAGAGCAGTTGATGGTGAATTTCAAATGAACAAGAAACATCACTATTAATACAAAATTCAAGGACAGTTGTAAATACCCGAAAAAGAGGACTTCTAGGACTTCACGCAATACATGTTGAAAGTGGCTCTGAATTCTGGAAGACAGAGATGGAGGAAAAGTTACTTACATTTTATAGGGAATGTGAGTTGCTATAATTAGTAAATCTTCGTTTTCCACGTTCGATGCCATGAAATCAGTTATTACTTAGTGATGCAGTCGTGGTACTGTGACACTTCCACAATTAGCAAGAGTACGAGAGTAAAAATGCAAATTTCTACCTTCTTGTTGCAGTAAGGCCCATATGCATATATAATGAACACAAAGTAAGCTATATTATAAATATATAAATATATATATTATAAAGACAATGTGCACAATAAGGCGAACCAATGGCAAGGACTATTGTAATAATTTGTATCTGTGTATAGCTGTATGAGCTTCACTGTTTTGGTGTCACTGTAGTATATTATTGTGAACCGTGAAGAATATTTATTGTGGTGTGTGATAATATAATTACTGCATAGTTTTGTAGGGTGCCACCTACCCCACAATGTAAAATACTTGCAATGGTATACTTACACACTACGTAGGTAAGAATAGGGAAAACAACAAACATTCTCTTGTACAGGGAAAGAGCTCTAGAATACCTGTGTATCAATACCTCAGTACACTTACACTCCTGTTGTGCTTTTGTAGTGGCTGGATCTCTGGAATTTGCATACACAACACTGGCATTCACATGACACTGAATTATTACTTAAAGAATGTAATAATTCATTTAAATTAGACGATTTAATGAAAGGAAAATTTACATAATTCAACATTATAATAAAAGTTAACCAATATCGCCAAAAATATTTTAATGAAAACAAAAACAAAAATCAACTAGATGAAACTTTTAGGTTGTGTCAAGTTAATAAAATGAAATTATATTCCGCTAGTACGTTATAAAATAAACCTACCACCATTCGGACTGAATATGATTTACAGAAACGAATAACATAAAATTAAAAATGGAAAATAAAATAAATTTAAATTCTGCTAAGTGCAATTTAAATATTAGAGCAAAGTGCGATTAAACTCATATAAACTTAATGAATTCCTGTTTCTTAACTTAATGAATTCCTGTTTCTAAACTTAATGAATTCCTGTTTCTAAACTTAATGAATTCCTGTTAATTGCTTCTTATTTATACTGTATGCAACGAGCTCCATTAGGAAGAGTATTGCCAAAGTTCAGACTTCTTTCCCACACATTAAGTACTACTGTAATTCCTTTAGAAAATAATGAATTTTCTCCAGTAAAATAATTGAAATGTTCACCACAGTAAATAGTAATTTACTCTTCAATAAATTTAATCAAAGTCCATGATGCGCCTATCACTAGCTCAGTAGTGTCAAGCTGAACCTATGGTCTACTTAGCGATTTAACAATTTTAATATTGCTACAAAATCTTTATCCGGAGTGACATCCTTAATACACATACTCTGGATCATCTGAATACAGTTGAAAATGATGACTGGCTCAAGTCCATTGACCATCAAACTGACGGCGTCACCTTACTTAATATTCACCGCACTTGTCTCCATGATGGCGTCCTGACGTCGTCGTACGTCCTCTGCAACAGTGCCACTAATAAGTAGGCATGTTCGAGACTCGAACATTCGAGTTTAATAGAGAAAAATATATGACCTCGATCTCGAATCGAACTTTTTTTTAACCCTCGAAAAATTTGGAGAATATAAACATTAATTACAGTATAACTTTTATGATAGACTAATAGTTTCCTGTTTCTTTCCAAGAAATAATTGCGGCTAATATCCTTTATTCACAGCATAGTACATTATATCAATAAGCGGTATTTACAAAGTGACTACAGATAACATGTTACCATATGAAATTAATGGTGGCGTCAATAGATATAGGTAACTGTTAGGCTGTGAAGGTTGCATTGCCATTTAATTCCTCTATTTTTTTTTAACTTGTGTAGAATGAATAAAGAATTACCGTCCACGAGAAACATATATTAAAACGTCTGTTTAAATATCACCAAAGTGGATATTAAACAAAAAAAAGGAACACAGTTCCCGTAATAGCACAAAACAACATCCTATGTCCACACAGGTTCCTTACAAGTTATAATTGAATCCATAGGTATATTTCATTTTTTTTTGAACGATTTAAAATTACCGTACAAAAAAAAAAAAAAAACAGAAAATACGTTTACTTTAAATAAAGCCTATAGATAATGGCAACCCTACATATCGATCAATTAATAGCAGTGTCGGAAATGACAAATTCGTTATTTTGTAATTTGTCATTTCGTTAGTTTTATTTCGGACAATGTCGACAGTCATTTGTTTAACATTCGTGGCAATTTATTTTATCTTAAATTAATGCATAAAACTGACGTAATATTCCTACAATCATCATTGGAATGCTGCGATTATGTGAATAAGGAAATAATTTTTGTGATGACTAAAAAAATTTGTTGCGCAAAAGTTGTGCTCTTTTTAAAACATGTAACGTGTATTTTATGAAGTTATTTGTTTTAATTACTCATTCGCGGTGTTTTTTGGGCAAAACCAACATGGCGGTGATATTTCCATTTTAATATTTTTGCTATTATCCTCTAGATAAAAAATACCAAATTACCAAATACGTCACCATTTTGCACACACAGTTGAGTCACGTAATCATTTTGTCAACAATGTCTACCATTCCGGACACGGCCAAAATTACGTTAGTTTCTGCACGCTAAAAATGAATTTTATGCTACGCCACGGCCTGCGCCATCAGCGCTGCGTGGTATTATAATCAAAGACAATACAAAATAGAAACTGGTATCTCAATGTTATTCTCTCATCCCCCGCTTCGAAGTTCTGATTGTGCTGCCATCTCTTGATTACGCAAAAGAGTTTTTGCAGCCGTTGGTAACTAGCGCATTCTAGCATCATTTTAAAAACTGCGTCGTCATGCCACTTGTTGGCGGGTTTTTTGAATAGGTATAGTAGTTTCTAGAACTTTTTCGCCATTTCTCTCAATGTTTTAATTCTGTTACGCAAAAATTACTTCTTAAAGCACCTCGTAAATGTGATACTGTACGATGGCAGTATTCAAAATACAATACAATACCAAAAATCATATTTGTTAGTATTTAGTAACTTTAATATGCATGTTCCTAATTATCTTTCCAAGAATAGCATTTAATGTAATTTTTGCTATGCTCACAACATATTTAATTAGTTTGGAGGTAATCACTTTTACAGTAATGCTAATGATAAAAATTACATTTAGTGATATTTAACGGGAATAAATAATTATGGGGATAGAAACTGAAGTCACTACATACAAACATTTTGATTTTTTGGTCTTCTATTTCAGAAACTACAATCATTTGAGAAAAAAATTACCACACTTTCATGGTACTTGAATGAATATCTTTCACATAACACAATGAAGTACATCAAGAAATAGGGTTATAATCCAAGAGAAAGATGTATGCGAGCTATGAAAGAATGATTTAGTAGGGAATAGTAACATTATGAAAAATTATTACTCTCCCTACCCTTTAACATCACTGTATCACAAATAATTTTTTTTTAGATATTTTAGTATTCCATTTTCTCTCACTTGAGAACTTGTAATTTTGTAACCTGGAATGGCATTTACAAAAAAAATAGACTTGATGTCCTCGCAATTTTACTATGAAGACAGAGTCTTTGTCAATAACAGTGTGATAATAATACATCAACTGTGAAGTTTCTAAAGCATCAAACGGTGCAGTACAGCTAAATACAAATAGCACATCACATTACCTGCAATAGCTCAAACACGTAATTTATTAGTACTGCAGTAATAACAATGCGTGTATAATGATAACATTTTTGTAACACGCTACAAAAAAATGCAATGCAAACTTTCCTATTGTACCTGCAAATAAATAAAAATTTGATTCCCAAAACTAAAACTAAATTCACCCATAACACATTATAAATACACATACCTACATATTTTTTTCATTCTGGCAAAACAGTTTAATTATGTTAAGTACAATTTTTGACAATCACAGCCTCTGGACATGTCAACACATTCAAATGTCTTTAGTAAATTGTAGTCATCGAAAATACACCCAACACTTCAATTAAATTATTACAATGTGTAACTTACCTCTTTCCACAAATATCCGAACTGACTTATGTTTTGTACATATACTCTGACACAAGTTTCAATTTGTTAATGAAATAAAGGCAATTATTTTTGCTGAAAAATTATGCATTTCGGATTCAAATAAATCTGGATCATGAGTATTTCTAGTAGTGCATGTAACTGTGTGACATGAGGGACAGAATACAGTCTAACAATCTTCATAAAAAGCACTGTCAGGATAATGAAATAAACATAACATTTGAAACATTTCCTCGATGTAGTTTACCAATATGGATACTGTAACAGTATTGTATAATATGTAACTGTATCATTCAATATGGAAAGAAACAATAATTTTATATTATACTCTAATTATCCCTGTATTTGTAGTTCGGCTTAACTGTGGGACCAAAACATATTTAATACACGAAGAAGGCCAAAGTGCACATTTCATATTTATTAACAATTTATCTCATGTAAAATATTTAGTACTTCAAAGGCAAGTACATTTAATACAACCTCAAACATCGCTTAAATTGCACCACAATTTAGTTAAAAACTAATCACTGCTCCGGCATTATAATTTGAATATGTTGTCGCACTCCATAGTGGTATCGGACGGTCTTGCAGGTGTAGCACATCGCACCCAACTGCTGACCAAAGCACTATCTCCGACACTCCTCATGTGACACACTGGGTAGGGAAGGAGGTCGGGTGGGGAGATGGATAGAGTAGGGAGCAGCATAGAGTAGGGAGCGGACGTAAGCTCCGAGAAGCGGAATCATTCGGTGCTGTGCATGGTAAATATCGAAACTAAACACAAAGGCGCGGCAGCACTGTCGCAACATATAAAATATATAATATATAACCACTACTGTTTATATTTTTAGGGTGATAACTTATTCCATTAATTTTGGAATGTCTGAAAGAAAAGGTTCCACTTTTTCAATATTGTAATTTATGAAATAATATATTCTAGGTAAATTCGTATTTCTACTACCCCAAAATAATATGAATGGGCATTCATAAATCAACACCCCCAATCGTATTTTCTCCTTGGTATCATGCTTAAAACAAAATGTTTGGAAGCCCAAATGAATCAAGTTGTATTTTATGTTAAATAAAGTAGGAAATATTTTGAGTGATTTCAAATGTGTTTTTGCCAGAAATCCTTACACTATGTGGCTCTGTTTATACAATTGTTTTTGAGATATTTTTCACTTGAATTGCTGGGCTATGTTTAAGCCTCCTACCACGCACTTTGAGAAAGGCTTCGCAGAGATTCCCTGCGCACTCTGCTAATCTGTATGCAGAGATTGTTGATTTCTTGGCATAGCAAATATTGTTTTGGGTATGCACATGAATTGTCTTGAGATGAAAGTAAAGTTTCCAGTTCAATAACTCTAGTTTCAGTTCCATGGCTTAGGTACTTGTTAGTTTCTTTACTGTGTGTTATCTGTTTTCTAACTTTAACTATGTCCACAGGGCGGATACAGAAGCTTAGCAAAAATGTGCTATCTAAGCTTCCTTCGGAAGCGGGAGAGAGAGTTGTTGATGACGAGGGCATAGCAGAGTTGAGTTTGAAGGTTCAGGCTTTGGTTCGGAGTAAAGATGATGAGAGAGAGAACTCCGCCAGTGCGACCGTGGGTGAGCCAACAACATTTTAAAATTACTAAAATACGTACCATCAGAACTCTCAGCTTGATTGCCAGTATTAGTTAATACTGTATTGGAGGCAGTACTTTATTTTCTTGTAGCTTTGCAATCAATCATCACTGCAAATGTTTACTCTAAGCAAGTAGTATATGCTGCATTAACTTTTAAAGTACCCGGAAATCCACAGTCTATTTTCTGTAAAGCAAGGGATGACAATTGGAGTTTTGAGGGGCTGGTTGAAGTTTGTATTAGCCAAGTCTCGAGTGAGGTAGCAGTTTAAAAAATTACGTGTGAAATTAATGAAAAAAAGGCAATTGCCAACTCAGAGTATGCAGAATTTCGTACAGGAGATTATAGTACTAATTGGTGTTCTTGGGGTCTCATATGCTGAGGATTAAATCACCCAGTTAATGTTTTTTAACCTACTTCCCAGGAATAGCTGGTTTTTTGCCTGTACCACTCCAATCCACAACATTACAACAACTTTGGATTTTAATCACAGATGTATAACAATCTACGCAGGATTGTTCGTTGGATGGAGGAAGTAGTAAGGTGATAATATACCCTAAGGAAGATCGGAAAAGGGAACTTCAATATTTTGCATTATTTGTGGGAAAGGTAATCATGTTGCAAAAGAATGTTTTCAAAGGAAATCCATGTATTCGGTAGCCCAGGATGAGAGTGCTGATAATAATAGGAAACAGACTCGGACATGGTACACACAGACAGAGTATGTTAATGGCGGGAACAGCTAAGGAAGATAAAGGTAAGGATATAGTTTGTTTCTTGTGTCGAAAGAAAGGACATATAAAAGCTCATTGTCGGCAGAAAGGGTAGGTAACTGGGGATCATTCCATAAATACCTTAAGAATAGAGTGTAAAGTTGGGATGTTATATCTTCCTATAATTATATCCGACCTGGTTAAGGGGGACTCAGGGGGTACTTGCTCTTTGATTAACCATTCCTTTTGAGAAATATGCCTAAGGATTTAAGTAAAGTGCAGAAACAGGAAGCAATCGGTTTCTCCTTAGCCAAAGGGGTTTAATAAGTTATCAGGGAACTGCCATATTCAAAATTAGAATTGAGTGTTTTACTTGGAAGTTTGAATTCCGAATTCTTCCAGATTTGAATAATGAACTGTTATTAGGGGTAGACTTTTTGGAAAACGCGAGCTTGTGTTGATGTAGCAAAGAAAGAGCTAGTGTTCGCATTTTGTAAAGATGAACCAGTAGCTATTACTTCCCGGAAGTTTAATTTTAAGGTTATCGCCATCCAAACTAAAAATCGGGATCATGATCAGGATCAACTGTTAAACAAGTTGCAGTTAGAATTTTCAGATGTTATCACAAAGAAGTTAGGTCACTATAGAAAGCACCCAATTGTTTTGAGACTTAAGGATCAGGAGCCTGTTTCTTCATTGCTATAGCAGGTATCTCTACCAAAATTAAAGATTTCTAAGAATATTGTTAGTGAACTACAAGCGGATAATATTGTTGAAACTTTTGTCAGTGTTTATTCTAGTCTGGCTTTTCTCCTGCCGAAAAGGGTACCTGGGCAGTGTCGCGGATGTTGCGATTACTGCCAGGGAAACAAAAAGATTTTTGTAGATACTTATCCTCTTCCAACAATTGAATCTGTTTATTAATATGTATTGAACGCTCAGTATTTATCAGTCTTTGATGTCAATTCCGCTTTCTTACGATGTGAAATACACCCAAAGTCTAGAGCGATTTTGGCTTTTGTCACTCTATGGGGACAATTACAATTGCTGAGATTGCAATGGGGGTCAATTGCAGACCTCAAGGCAAGTCAAGAGATTTATTTTAGGTTTTCGGAAAATTTCAGTATGAATTTTTATTAACATATATCGATGATGTATGTGTCTATAGTAATAGTTTTGAAGTTCATAGTGACCATCCCCTTCTTTTTCTGTCTTCCGTAAAGGAATCTGGCCTAACCGTTAATCCTGAAAAGGTGACATGAGCGAAGACGTATATTTGTTACTTAGACTTTGTAATATGTGAAGGGAAATTGATCATGGATTCGGAAAAGATCCGACCCATCGTGAATTTCCCTGCACTAAAAAACCTCAAAGGAATGCGGCGTTTCTTGGGCATGGTAGGATTTTATTTCAAATTTATCCCAGAGTTTGAAAACATATCAGAACCTTTAAATACTTTGGAACACAAAGACGTTGAATTTGTGTGGGGCGACGTCCACGGCCAGTCAGTTTCTCTTTTGAAGAAAAAATTAGTAACTCCTCCAGTGTTGCTCTTACCCAACTTTGAAAGTTTTCTCGTTCTCCATGTCGATGCCAGTTGCAAGGAATTGGGAGCTGTGCTCTGCCAAAGAGATAATAACAGCTGAATTCCTGTAGCATATGCTAGTAGACTACTTACTCGTGCCGAGCAGAAGTTCTCAGCTTACAAGTCAGAAGTATTGGCAGCCATCTTTGGAATGGAGAAGTTTTTCGGTTACTTGCAAAATGGAGAGTTTGAATTCCACACGGAGAATCAGGCCCTTAGCTGTTTTTAGGCTACCATTAAATCAGATGGCAGGTTAGTCAGATGGCTGGTCGGTCTAACCGGGTTTAAATTTAATGTCAAGCATTAAAGGAGTTGATAATTGAGTGGTTGACACCTTATCCCGTATGTTTGATACAGATTAATTTTGCATTGACCCTCCTGAAGAAGTTGCTGTTACAAAAATTGTAGATCAATTAAGTCAAGTTTGTAACACAGTTTGTAAATCAATAGATAAACATATTTCACTATGTCCTAATTTAGTATATCAAAAGGTGCAAGTATATAGTACTATTTTCAGTTCTGAATACAAATATGGAGTTGATCAAATTCAGGTTTTGAATGAGTTCCCCCAAGCTTACCTGAAATTACAACAGCATCAGGAAATTGATCCTGAGTGTGTAAAATTAAAGGCAGACATTGATGCTGATAAGGGTGGCCCTCTTGATGTCCGAAGAGGCCTAATAGGTCATGTAGATCCCAAAACTGTAATTTAAACATTTTTGTGTCTCATTTATTACGTGGCTCAATATTTCACTATTACCATAACACATGTTTTGGTGGTCATTTCGGCCAGGACAAAACTGTTTCTCATGTCAAGGAAATATTCTTTTGGCCAGGGTTGTTGAAGGATAATAAACCACTTGTAAAACAATGGAAGAATTGCCAAAAGGCAAAACCGCGAAATGTTAAGTTAATGAATCCTTATAGTGCCACATTAGGTTGTTTTTGGACCATTGGCCAGGACAACTTCTGGTTTTTCCTCTATACTTGTAGCTGCTGATAGTTTCACAAAATTTATTTTTCTGTTTCCACTTAGGTCCATGAAGTAAGTTGAAATATGCAAGTTACTTTGTCAAAAGCTCTTCCCGATTTTCGGGTATCCCGTACATGTAGTGACAGATAATGCTACATAATTCGTTAGCACAGAAATGAAAAAATTAGCTTTTTCAAAGGGGGACGAATTTGATACAGACTTCTCCATATTATCTCCAGGCTCGTTTGGTGGAAAGATACAAGCGGATTCTGAAGGCAGCATTAAGGGCATTTCAGACAGGTTCCCATACAGACTGGGACATGGCCTTATACTAATTAACGTAAGTCTTTAACAATGTATTAAGTTCTGCCACCAAAAAGTTTCCAGCTGAATAATTTTTTTGTGAGGAGACTTTTCCATTCACTCATTAATTCATGGAGTCTCCATCAATTATTTTAGAATACCATTGACCAATAAGTTTGTAAGGTGATATTGGAGGAATCCTCTCAAAATATATATATAAAAAAAAAGCATTATGCCAAATTAGCATCGAGGAATACTTATCACAGTGTGTCAGCCTCGTTAAAGGTGGGGGTCAAGGTATACTTTGAAACCCACCTTTGAGCAATAAAGCAGGTCAATTTAGTGCCAAATTTTCAGGCCCTTATAGAATAAAACATTTTCTCTCTCAAATTACGGTGTTGTTGGAGGATGAACAAAATCCAGGGAGTTTTAATACAGCCCATTTGCCACAAGTTAAATTACGTACTTCTCAGAGGATTTTTTACCTGCTAATGGATAAAAATTGTGAAATTGGAAGGGTAGCCTAATATGATATGTAATAGATTTGTTTTGTATATATATGTATATGTTATTATCCTGTATCATCTTGTATCATATCATGTTGTGTATCATCTCTTGAGGGTATTTTTTTTTTAGGTATTTTCCTTGTGGGGAAGCCCAGAGGAAAATCGTTCTCTCAAACGCATGCTCATTTCGTCAGTGTTTTCATCTTCATGTAGCTTATAAGATTGTTTTTTCAACTTCATTTATTGTTTTTTTTTCTTCCCTAGGGTTTCCAATACCATATAGTGAGTTAGATGTTTTTAATGTCCATCTTGTCAATTTGTTTCACCTTTACTTAGGTGTAAGAGTGTATGTATATCCTTACAGTTTGGAATTACCATGAAATTCTATCCATTAGACTAGTCTATTCGTTAGGTCCCTGTCCAGGAGGGTTTGTCTCTTGCGTCCCACCTGGAGTTCTGATGTGCAACTTGCATAATAATGTATATGAAAATAGTTGCATCTTCTTGGAGCTGTGTGATTCTTGCACTCGTCCGTCTTGTTTGTTCCGGTGGACCTCTCGGCTGTTGAAGATTTTTCCTGGCTGGTGTTTTCCTGAGGATGGTGATTTGGGCCTATACAGCGTGTGGTCAACCCAATATAGTTCCCGGCATTTTCTCCAGATTCTACATGAAACAGCATTCTTTCAGGAGGGGAGATTGAGACAAGTGTCTCCATGCCCACCTTTGACTGCCCGCTCTACATTGTGCTTGACTACGAGACAACGGAAAATTACTTTGTTCTACGACCCGACAGAAAATACATTATTCATCATTGAAGAAACTTTTTATTATTAATAATAAAAAATACATTCCTACACGCAATAATAACACCAACCGGATTTGCATGTTTGCTGGATGATCTGCTGTTACGAAAAAGGGACTTTACATCTGACATCACTTCACTCCACGATGCGTCATAGCCTCCGGCCGCAACTAGCGCAAAGGCTTTACTGGCGAGCGCTTGGATGGTAGAGATTCGAGCGGCAGCCATGTGGCGCAGTGACGCCGCTGATGACGTGGTCCCTGGAAGCGAGTCCACGTGAGAGGAAGACAGCACCAAACAAAGAAGTTTTTTTGACGTCTAAGACTATTATGGAATGTTCTCAGGGCCATGATTGGCCAGAAATAAATTATTGTTCGGTGAAGTAGGGTCTACTGCCCGATCCTAGAATATAAAACATTGGGAGGTGGTCGGTTGCCTCAGAGACCGTATTTCCTCCTGGACTTCTCTACAAGTTAAGTAAATCAATAGATTGTAACTTTGACCCTCAGATCGGAAAACAGGCAAGATGACAGAAATGTCTGTCCATAAAGATAGGGCGATTTTAATCTATTTCTAGGTACACTTTCTTAGTAAGTGGCTGGAAGAATTTTTGTAAAACCTCTTTTTATACATAAAGGTAACAGCCATTTTGTGACCGAACGCAACTTATGGTCACTCATAAAAATTATTAAGTAAAATCTCAAAGTTATTAAAAAAATGAACCATTTTGTGATTCAAAAAAATAATTTATCAAGTGTTTTAGAAGGCTTTTTAATGCTAGAATGCAACAATAATAATAATATGATGCAGTCATTTTCGTGTAAACTAATACAAAACAAAGGTGTCAGAATAATATTTAGTCATAGAGACTTATAAAAAGATAATTGTTCTTTAAAAAAATAATTTTGTGAGAAAAAATCAATATTGTGAAATTAAAGAATTTGAGAATAATTGAAAAATTTTGAGCTTTGGATTGAAACCCCATTTTCTTGCAAGGAATTGTATTCATGAAACCTAATTCAGAGTGATAGAAACTTGCATGTGAAAGTTGGCATTTTTAATAAATGTGTTTAGCCTTATAGTTTAATCACATGTAAAATTTATAATGTATAATCTTTATTGTATATATTTTGGGTGATTATTTATTCCATTAATTTTGAAATGTATAAAATAAAAGGTTCTACTTTTTCAATATTTCAATTTATAAAATAATTCATTCTAGGTAGATTTGTATTTCTACTAGCCCAATATAATATGAATGGGTATTCATATGTCAACACACCGAATCATTGTATTTTCTCCTGGGTATCATACTTAAAACTAAATGTTTGGAAGCCAAAATGAGTCAAGCTGTATTTTATAATAAATAAAGTATGAAATTTTTTGAGAGAATTCATGTGTGTTATTACCAGAAATCTTTACACTACGTGGCTCTGTTTTATACAATTGTTTTTTAAATATTTTTCGCTTGCATTGCTGGACCGTCTATAAGCCCCGTGGGACACCCTTCTCGATGGGCGTTTCAGTGTGGTATTAAATAGAGTATTTATAAAGTGTGGTACAGATTATTTATGGTCGTATTAATTTACATTTATAAGAAAGTTAAAACCATATTACTTCTCAATTTCTTCACAGAACACAACCATTTACCGTGTTGAGATAGATAATTTGCCCACTTTGTTTAAAGTTGAAGGTTTGGGTAAATCAGAAACGATGAGATGAATCAGTGAAGCTTTTGGAAAAAAAAATTTTACCACCTTCTTTTGACTTATTAGACATTTCAAGAGGGCACTTAAGCCATCTGCACGTGATTTAAAAAATAAAAATATGTAAAAATAATCATTGAGAAATTAGTTTTAAGTAAAGATGTTCATAAGAAATAGATTATGTGTTTGTAAAACTACAAACAAAAACAAATTTATGAAAAAAGTGTGACTGGGCTTTTGAAGGTTCTTAGACTAAAAGTATACTGAAGGTGCAAATGTGATTGTAACAAATTGTATATCTGACAATATTAAGACCAATGACTACCAGGAGAAGGTTATTTAATTCGTATGAAAATGAAAGACACAGTTAATATAATTTCTTTAATTCGATAAATGGAAAAATTAAATTTCATAAATGCAACGCAATATTTAATGTTACTATAATCTCCTAGTTAGCAATGGACTTCTATCCTGTCCTGGTTGCCCATCTTGCAACCCCTGGGTGACCTTGCTGTCACTGTCCTGGTCGGCCACCTTGTTGTTCCTGTTGTGGGTTATTTCCTGATCCACCACATCCGTGTCCCTGTCCTGTGAGATAACATGTTGTCAATCACCTTCACCATTCATTGGGGGTTGCCATTGGTTACAACCTTGTCCTGGTTAGATATATTGTGTATCACCATTGGCATTGTTTGGTTGTTGCCATTGGTTCCTTGTCCTGGGTTGTTATGTTGTGAATCACCATCAACATTGTTTGGTGGTTGCCATTGGTTACAACCTTGTCCTGGGTTGTTGAGTTGTGGAATACAATCACCATTGGTTGGTGGTTGCCATTGGTTACCAACTTGGTTTTGTGGGCATTGGTTATCGTCTTGGTACGGTGGTCTTTGGTTGGGTGGTCCTGGTAGTCCCGAAGTGCTGTTGCTAGATGCACCATTATCAGTTCTTACTTCGAATGCATTGAAGAAATAGTAAGGAATTCTCTTACTGCTGACACACTGTAGTGCCAGTATGGCTGCAAGTGTCAGTGGCAATGCCTTCATATCTTTTCCTGAAACACAATAAAAATTAAACTTTTTTCACTAAACCTAACTCTGTTAAGAAAAAAACAGTGTATTATCATATTTTTGTATATTATTTGACATGTACTATATTAAGATAATTGTTTATTTTCGTCCAATATTTTTCCTCATACAACAAATAAAATTAATGTAATATTAAATAAATTCAGTTCAAATTTGATTGGCTATATATTTTACTACTAAATTCTAATTTCACAGTACCTGAAAAATCACTTTTTCTATAAACTTGATTTACGACATGATTTTTTGATCGAATACCTACTCACCTTTAGATCGTATTCGTTAAAAATCAATCTAGGTTGATCTCTGTATTTTATAGTTTTTTTCAGTCTTTAAAGAAAGTAATTTAAGATGTTAATGATACGCGTGCTACAATAACCAGTACACAAATCATGCGAAAATTATATTTTTGCTGCATTGAGATGGCTCCTTCAGTTATTACTTTTGTCTATACGAAACAGATATTTCCGCGAATAATAGAATGCTTAAAAATTACGAAAAGACAACTACAACTAAATTTAATATTTGGCGAAGGTATAAATTATCTTTTTCTTACTAAACCATACTTAAACTAAAGCATAACAATCTGGTCATCTCGCTGACCAAGGTACAGTGTCCGGTGTTAGTAAGATATTTTGCCCGATGAATAAGTTATGTGGACTTAGCAAAATCTGTGGTAGCGAATTTATAAAAATAAAAAAAACACCTTAAATTATGAACATAAATGAGCCTTTAGACCTTATGAACTATACACTTGAAATTATAACATCATTAACGTGGACACATGCGGACATACAATACTGTTGGGTTAATGTAGATATTTAGTTCAATACTTTTGAAGATGGTCGCACAATTAAGGCAACTACTGCTTCAGGTTCTATGGCCCCTTTGTTGTCTAAAACTGCCATCCCAGTTGGCTCCAGATATGTTCTTTAAATGAGAATACTAATACGGTTTCATATGACCTGCACATAAGTGACAACCATGTGTCTTTGGAAACGTTTATCTTGTAATGGACTGGAGAATATATAAGTAGATAGGAGTGGCCGGTTGAGAGCCACCTGTATATTGGGGTGGAGCACCGTAGTTGGTCGGCCGCCATGTTAGGACGTCATCGACAGACATCTCTTTTCCCTTTTCTCTCTTTTTCCCTTAAAATCGACTACATTTCGTTAAACATTTCCTTTTTTCCCCTACAAAAATCCCTTTGTCCCTTTTAAAAATGCCATTTTCTCAGAGCTGAATAGACGGATTTATGACTCAGGTGAGGCAGATCAGTGACCCTGGGTCAGACTAGAAATGTGGATTAGTGGTCCAAGGTCAGGGCAAGCGGGCTGGTGTGGAATCATGACCTTTGACTTTGACCCATGACCTTTGACCTTTAACTCCATAAATTCCAAAAACTTCCAATAAAATTATTATTAAAAAGCTATAAAAAATTATTAAACATTTATAAAATTTTATTTAATTTGCTGAGGTTATCCCCCACCTCTCACAATCCACAGACTATTCAGCAGGCCTCCACCCCTTCGACCATACCCAGCCAGTAATCTTAATGCTGTCAGCCATCGTAGCCATATTTGTTTATGATCTTTGAAGTATATGTTGCGCTGATGGCACACTCCGTGATTGTTTGCTTTTTCAGTACATGGGTGACGCTAGTTTGCACATTACGCCACATGCTGTCGGCCAGTTCCAAACGAGGGCATTAACCAATCCTGCAACGTATGTAAACTATCATAATTAATTTTTTCGTTCTTTCTTCTTAAATGTGAGTATTTTTATTTAAAATAAATGATGGACGAAAACACCAAGATGGTCGCCTCTAGCAATGTATAAACTAAAGGCAAATGATAAAAACAAGATAGCAGAATACGATAGAATGACTATTGGTGAGGGGAGTGGTGGTGAGAGAGTATGTCGTCTGTTGGGTGTGGAGCTGCGGGGGGGGGGGGGGGTACTCCGGAAATGTAAGTTTTTAAACATAAGTTTTATAATAACTAAAATAAATAAATATTTTATATTTTAAATAATAACTTTTTAAATATTCCTTATATATTTTTTTTTTAATTTTGAGGGTTTTTTTTGGAAATTTTTGGAAATTGCTTAGGTTGAAGATCAATCAAGGTCACGGAGTCAAAGTCAAAGTTACCTGAACCTAACGTGGTGGTAGTATCCAGTAACATAATATGCTTGCTGACTTGTATGCATTTTATCACAGGTTTTTGTTTTCTAGGCCATTCAATGTCAGGGGGTTAATTTCAAGGTCCCCTGCATCCAATATGGTGGTATAGGCTATTCACGATAAAGCGAGATCTTTCAAAAGTCCTCGCATTTGGAAGAATCGTCAAATAATATGTTTTATGTTATCCATGTACGAAAATTTCTGAGTCCAGTGGAAACTACACATTGTGTTTATTACTTACATGGAAATATATTTTTAAAAATGATATTAAATGATAAAATGGCTAAAATAAAAATGTAACTAGTATCTTAAAAGTGCTCACTTTACCGTGGACAACCTATAGTAGTCTGTAACATAATAGGCTTGCAGACTTTAATGTATTTTTCTCTAATTTTTGTTCTCACGGTCATTCATTGTCATGGGGTCAAAGCCACCTGCATTAAATATGGCTGCTATTTTTGCTGACAGCATCAAGATAGCTGAAAGGGTATTGGCGAGGGGGTGGAGGCCTACTGAATAGTTTCTAGTAATTTTTTTATATCTTTAATAATAATTTTTTTTAATAATAATTTTCTATAAATTTTTTTGTATTTGTTTTTTTTTTCTTTGGAATTTTTGTGGATTTCTGGGGTCAAAGGTCATTGGTCAAAAGTCAAAGTTCCTGAGTCCACACCGGCCTGCTTGCCCTGACCCTGGGTCGCTAATCCGCCTGTCCAGCTGACCCACGTTCACTGAACCACCTCTCCAAAGTCACGAAACCGTCTCTCCATCTCAGGGAAAAACGGGAATTTTTTTAAGGGCAAAAGGGAAATTTGTAGAGGAATAAAATTATTTAGGTAAGAAGGGGAATTTCTGGGTAAATTTATTCTATTTTGAGGGAAGAAGGGGAAAAATATGGTGGGCAGTAACCTCATAACTTGGCGGCTGGCCGTAAACTGTGTTCTGTGCCAAGACGTTGATGGCTCTCAACTAGCCAATCATGTCTTCTTATTCAATACGCATAGAAACTTAAGTATGACTGCCAAAGTGGTAAACTTAATGGCTGTAGTGAAATTTTGTCACTATAAAAACCCTTAAGGAAACTATTAATGAAAGCAGGTACTTTAAAGTAAAACATTAGCAAATATTTGATTATATGTAACGATTTCGTAAATTTGTTCCTTTTTTGATATTAAGAAAGACACACTGTAATAAGTAACGGGTAAACCTTAAGGGGCGTGATCTGCTGTTATTGGTATTTGTTAACGACGAGAGAGACAGCACTTGCATATTAAACTGAACTAAATTCACGTTTACAAACTCCACACAACTTGTCATCACAACCAACATTCGCAACTGGATCGTAGCCATACCAATGTAACACAGTGGCGATATATACTATAGAACACTAACTAACGATTTCGAAGAATATACATAAAATTTATACATTTCTGCTCTCAGTCAGTTTAACGACTACAAGTAAATGTATGATTGGTTTATACATGAACTTAGTGTCCAGAAGGAAATCGAATTTCTTGCACCACTAAAACTATAATAAAATGAATGTTATCAAGTTTTATTATACACCTATCAATTGGTGTTAATGTCTATACATATTAAAATCGCAAGTAGTTATTAATTCCGTTGTATTTGTTGTAGGCGAGTGGGACTTGTATAAGTAAAACATTCTTGTTCATCTTACAAACTGTACATGTGCAAAAAGTATCGTGTTAAAAGTTAGTCCATAATTAGAATTATCTTCTCGGTTTTAGATTAACTGTGTGTGTGTGTATATATATAAATGTATGTATATATATAAACGTATATATATCACAATAACTAAAAGGTAAAGGGTAAGTATATTTTACTAAGTGTACAAAGAGTAATCAAACGAATGTTGACTCATGTGATTAAAAACCCATTTAGCTGTAGAAATTTATATTATTTATTTTATAATTGAAAAGTTTAGAGCAAAAGAAAAAGCAATAAAATAATTGAATTCTTGGATTATGTTTTATGTACAGTTCCTGAATTACGGCATTAGATTTGAAATAATGCCACTATTTTTTTCTACAAACTGGCTAACTTAGTGTACGTATAAGTACTTTTACATAAAAATATTCAAGAGCAGTATAGAAAACAATGAAGTGTTATTAGTATAATCCATTCACGGCTTCTTCGGCCTTTTTGAATCAAACTTTTGAAAAATCGCCCCGTGTATGACGTGTTCAGTTATTTCCTAAATACGCTCTGTCGCACAAGTAATCTCTACTTGTGTTCATAAAAGTTACTTTTTTTTCTTTTTAAATTGTAATGTTATTTATATCTTATCTATAAGATTTTAATGATTCATTGATCAATAATTTGAATAAAAAATAGGGAGAAAATAGTTATGTTGGTAACGTCTAGTGAGAAACAGTTCTTATAGAAAATATCATTACAACTGAGTGCGCACGAATGTGATGCTTTGTCCCCCTGATGTAATTCTCCAGGATTAGTTAAACTTAGTTTGCACTAGGCGGAGGAATATCCTGGAAGTAGAACATTAGCAAGGCTTCATTAAAGGCTGAAGTAACCGTGAATGGATAATATGTTTGTAAATATTACAAGAATATGGTTTTATAGCAATCGTAGCACTTGCAGCCTGCCTTGTCTTCTTGGCCTGCAGAGAAGCGAAGAAACTGGACAAATAGCTACTGGCACCTCCCAGGTTGGTTTATATACGCATCATGATAAGTGGACTACAACGCCTAGATAGTCATGTGGTTTGAAAACAGAGAGCCTATTGTTGCATTGCGTTGGGAAATTTTTCCCACAGTCAGCTGTTTCTTTGTGTCTATGAAGTGTATAAAATTGTTCAGAAAGTATGTTATCAGAACTGCGAGCCTGATTGGCTGAGAGGAACGTATTGTTTTCAGTGCCATGTAATTATCACTTGATTATCAATTATTGCATCACTCGTCCGGCTCACTTTGAAAAGAATAATACCTACTCCAACAACACTTTGTTTATTTCTCGATTTGTCAGAATACTGGCATTGGCACAAATAATATATCGTTTAATGAGCATGTTTTACATAGAATTCGTTTAAGCCTTTTTTCCATCGAATAAGATGTTTGTAATACTTTACGTTTAAATAGACAATAAATATTTTAGATCAAAGGGGAGCAATTTTGCTCTAAGAATATTAGGTTTGAGTAATATATATATAGTAATTTATAAAAATACGATGTGCTTTATATTTTTCTATGGTTTTGAAGCTTAAGTGTTAGGTTTTATTATAATAAACGAGTACCATCGTGAATAAATCAATTTTTAGCTTGTAATGAGCCTAGATATGGATGTGAAGTATATGGAAACACATTTATAAATCAACGGACAGTCACTCAACATATCGTAGTATTTTCAAATTACAATGCTCTTCAAATTGGAACGTGTACAAATTTCAAGAAATTGTAATATTAAAATCAAATACGTTTATGTAAACCGTTATTTTTTGAATGAAAGAATCAAGTGAGAGGTGAAAATGAGTACGAGACGGGATTAGGTAAGAACGAAAATCTCAGGGAATATTACTCACCACACATCATGACGTACGGGATAGGAACTGTCTACCTAATAGCCAAATTTGATACACATACATCTTGCTCAGTTAGCCTAAATAGAAAGTCTATTTAATTTTTGCGTGGAGGGATTTCCGGCATAAAGTTCATTGAAATAATTTGTAATGATTATGCCTCTCACTTGTATTAAAGCTTATTATCATGGGATTATGTAGCAGTGTTTGAACAGAACTTCAATAATTCAATTTCAAGACTACTTCAAGGAGAAATAAAGCATATTTGAACAAAGAGTTAAATTTTTAATTCTCCCGTAATGAGTATCTTTCGAGAAAACGCCAAATGTTTTATATATAACAACTCTGATCACATCCCGAAATTTGTAATTATAATGTTAAACCCAATACTAGGGGTAAATCTATACAAGTTTGTAATTATTGTAGAATCCCTGGACATATATTTAAAAATTAATTTTTCAGAATTTGAAATTAAAAAAAAGGAAATCTAAGGAGATTCTGCAAGGGAAAATTTGAAAATAGCATTTCTTCGTACAGCGATATGTGCAAATCAACTAATTGTAGACTCGGTTTTCTTTCTTTACACTATTTATAGTGAGAACAAGTCTTGTCAAAAAGAGTGGCATGAATCCATCACAAAATAAGAAAATTTCGTATTAGTGACAGAAAATGCTGCCGCCGAACCCTCATACGCCACCGAATGGCCTCTGTGTCGTGAGGCCGGGAGCCTAGACTCCCATAGTTCACAGGATGTTTGTAAAGACAAAATGCACCCCGAAACGTACTCAAATCATTGAGTAAGGCGGCGGGGCGCCGTGTAGCTGTGGGTTTCTTGGGCACCTGACCCGTGTTAAGGCTGTTTAAGTTGTTGCCTATTTTAAAATTTAGTTACGTGTGGTTGTATTCGGCGGGAGAGTGAGGCTCCCCACCCATCCTCACGGCTGGAGTGAATGTTAGTGTCGTGATGTCTGTCTAATATGTTGGTCTGTTGTTTGCAAGTGTGCTAATTAAACTCGCATTTTTGTATAGGTGCGTTTCATCGTTTCAATGTGTAGTGTAGGAGAGAATTTAAAAATTCATAGTCAAATGTGTTTGCGCTGATGGCTCTTATTCAAAGTTATCATACACTTAATAACATTAACTTTTACTTATACTTAAGGCACACTTCTGTTTTTGTGCTGATAGCACTTTAATTTTTTTTGTTTTTTTATTTTTTATTTTTTATTTTGTTTTTGGGATAAAATATGACTCAATGTGGGTATGTTATAAAAGCTAATTGTAATGTTGATTGTGTGGCATATTTTTTCATTCTGCTACCTGAGAAGAAAAATAATATACATTTTTTCTATAATTAAGAAAGAAAAGGTGGGGGAGGGAGGAAAAAAGTTAGAATTTTTTCCCCCTTTTTTTCCTTTTGATTTCATTGAGCACTGAGGGTGCAAACGTTAAAGAAAGGTCGTCGTTATTTGTGCATATTCTTTGGTACCATAGTCCAGTCGGATTTCTGGTAAAACCAGGGCTCCCCCCTTGTGCCTTCTTGGTAGTCAGCTTCTCCCCGACCTGAAACAGACTATCAAGTCGGTGCATAGTTGTGAGTACATGATAATATAATTATTTTATGATGTTTTTTATATACTTATTAATTTATTTTTTCATTTAATATATATTGTG
Organism: Dryococelus australis; assembly: GCA_029891345.1. Classification (NCBI taxonomy): domain Eukaryota; kingdom Metazoa; phylum Arthropoda; class Insecta; order Phasmatodea; family Phasmatidae; genus Dryococelus; species Dryococelus australis. The sequence continues at coordinate 162,219,597 of CM056995.1, forward strand.
AATTTTTATTATATTATAATTTATATGTAGATTTTTTTTTGTTTTATAAATATGAGTTTGTAATTTTTGTTAAATTTTATACATATGGATAGATATGGATATGGATAGATGGATGGATATTTTTAAAAATGATTTTCTATTACTTTAGTTATGGATTACCTATCCCGGTATGTCCAGTGTTGAAAGCTAGCTAAGTGATATATACAGTGATGGTAGCGATTATTACGAAGTTATCCCATATGAGTACTATTCTCTGGGCCAGTGCGAGTGTCACTAGGCTTGATTCCCGAGTGGAGGTGGAGCAGGTCTCCTTGCCCGAGAATCCACGCACTTGACCCCTGAAACAGCGCACCTCTACTTCCTTTTTGTTGTGTTTGTGTGTGTAAGAAGTTATGGTGTGGTGTGCTTCGGTGAGTGTAGTCGATATATCGTGCACAGCTTGGGTGGTGCGGTCGGCATGCACGCTCTACCGACGCATGCTTCACGATTATGCCAAGGGATGGAGGGGGCAGTCGGCTGCCCAGATGCAGGCGTCGGGCCGTCTTTCCCGGGCTGTGTGGTAAACTAACAAGAACTACCCACACTTGTTTACCTTTCATTGCACGAGCAGCTCTGGGAAGACATACTCGGCCGTATGTGCTAAGTTTTGCGCTTTGCAGCTGTCGCCTCGCGGCTCACTGCTCTCCGAATGCCGGATTCCACCGCCATTTTACATCACTGGGACGCTACTCCCTCAGCGCGGGGGTAGATCGGCTCCTTGTGAGGAACCTTGGCCACCCAGTTGGTTATCAATTAGTTTGCGGAGGCGAGGAGAAGCTAACCCCCTCCCCCCTCCGCACCAATCAAACATACTTCAAGCTGCAAAGCAACATTATTGTACAGGATTCCCAGGGTAGCGCCTGGGAGCTGTTTCCATAACTGATTTTTACTCTATTTTTCCCTGCCTGTACGGGATAAAAGAGAGTGGTGAAGTGAATTGAATTTATCAGCGCGGAATTTTAAAGTTCAGGACTTGTGAAGTACTGTCACGAGCTCCCTGTGAGAGAGCTAGCGACAGTTTGGTATAAAAAGCGGAGGTTAATAGCCAAATGAAGTTAAATATTCGATAAAAGTAGCTTTCCCATGACTGGAGTGGCAAGGGTTTATATAATTAAATTAATTATATGTATATTGAAGTGGTGAATTTAAGTTTCGCGAAAATTTAAATCAGTGTAGTTGTTTCAGTTTCAGTAATTACTTCATATCTTATTTGTTAAAACAATTAAATAATCTGATTGGTGTGTGAGTGCATGTCTGAATGTACCGTGACGAGCGGCTAAAAGTTAAGTAAAACATGTTAACTCGGGGAAGTCCGAGAGCGATATGGCTGGCGCGATGCAAGCGCCAACTAGTTTTGTTAAACATGGTAGTTTTTTGTCCCGGACCGATCGGAAAATTCCGGCCAGTTTCGGGGCCTTATTTCTATGAAATCGGGCGGTATAATTGCGCTGAAGGCGTGAATTTATATTTTAAAAATAGTTTTGAACTATATTCTGTATTGATAATTATTTAGACTTGTAAAATTCGAAAGCAGAGCCATGAAAACACGTCTCGTGAGTGAAGTTAAACAGTAATATAGGCCAGAGGGCTCTGATTGGCCGAGAGAACTTGGTGGGGCGGAGCTTATGAAGTTGCTCGAGAGATGGCAGCATGGTCGTTAATTTACCGTCAACAGCTTTTAATTGACACGGAAAAATTTAAATATATTAAAAGCGGTTGTAATTAAAGGTATTAAATCGTCTTAAATAAATAATTGGTGCTGCAAAACTAAAAATGCTCAGTTGTGTACGACTAGAAAATATACGCGATTAATTTCGCTCGTCATAGTGATTAATGTAAATGTAAAGTGTTTCGGAGTCGCTCCAGTACAGAGTAGGGGAAATTGGCATATGCGGGTCTAGTTGACGGGCTAGGGGGCCGCAAATGACTCCATGGCTTCGAGAAGTAGCCAGGTTCTCTCATGTTTTTCTGTGATGTTACGGAGTTTTTGTATGTAGGGGTGGAAATGAGCCATGAGCGAGGCGAAGTCGCATGCTCTAAGGAATTCCATGAGTTCATGGAAATCCTGCATTACGCTTCGCATCTCTCCTGGCGAATTTCGCTGGCGAGGTAGGGACTGAGGTTGTGTATTTGGCATTGCAGGGGTGTCAAGAGTGGGAGCTGGTTTGTGAATATTCGCAGAGAGTGCCTGCGAATACGTTTTGCCAGGCTGTAATGTCCTGACTGTAAACCTGGACGGGGCAGGAGGTTGTTTTGCGGTTTTTGTCGCGATTTTCGTAGCAGCAGCAGTAGTTCTTTTCTGCACCAAGTCCAGGAACTTGGGGCAGGCTTTTGAGAGAGCTGCGTGTTCGCCTGCGCAGTTACTGCATGTAGGCTTGGAGTTGTTTTTGTTTGTTTTGCAAGCACTCTCGGGGTGAGGGCCGGCGCAGTGAGGGCATTTTGTTGGCATGGAACAATGATTTTTTGTGTGTCCTAAAGCGAGACAGTTGCGGCATTGTGCCACGTCTGTCGGCCGTTTCTGGTATTGTCGGGGATGAACTATTGCCATATTTATCCTCGTGACAGTGTGCAGAGGAGGGAGAGAAGTGTTCTGCGCCGCCGTGACACAGAAAAAACGTTGCGGCTCCAACGTGAATTTAGTGGGGTCTGTTTCGTCTTGGATACGTTTTTTAAATTGATAAATGTGCTGGATTGAGTATCCGGCACATTCCAGGTCTGTCTTGATGTCCGCAATGTCGGTTGTTGTGTGGAGGTCAAAAACGACTTTCTGTGGGAGCTCGGAAGCTTGACAGAAAGTGAAGTAATGTATGTAGTTCGCTTCTAGCATTGTGCGAGCAGCTGTGAAAAAGTCAACGTTTTTAGTCAGGATTTGCGTTCCGCGAGCTGTGGGGAGAAGGTAGAACCCGTCCCTACTAATGGCTCGCAGTTTTTGTACAAGTAAGTTGTATTTTGTGGCGTCAGGAACCACTAATCTGTACTGGTTCTATTTTTTCTGTCGTGTTTGTGGTGCAGCCGTTTGTGTTTTGTGGGTGGAGATGCTTGAAGAGCCGGGACGATTAACTGCTGAGGTTTTTTCTGTTACCTCCTTAAGCGGGGAAAACCTATTTTGTGTAGGAATGGTGTTTGTATGTGCCTCAGACGACACAGAATGGAGACGCTTGTTATCCTGCGTGGTTGTTCTGTCACCTTTACGTTTTACTAATTGGAAGTCGGTTTCCATTTCAAATGTGTCATTTCCTGCGGCCGGTGTTGACGATCGGGAGGAAGTTGGTGTGGTCATTGTTGGTGTCGTTGGTTCCGTAAGAGTAGCCAGGAGTATGTCAATGTGGTCGGGGATGCCTTGAGGAAAAATGTCGTAAACAGTTTGGTGATTTGGTCGTCTCTTTGCCAGTTCTAATAATCGCTTGTTTTCACGGAGGTACTGTAACGAGTACGGGCCAGTTCCCGTCATCCACGACGGCTCAGACGGTTCCCCGCCCGCCGCCATGACCCGCGAGGGAGGTGGGGGAGGGGTAGGCTCTGTGTGGAGCGACTCTCGATGTGGTGTTGTTTGCAAATTGCGAGAAAGTGTTGTTAAAAAAAGTACCTAGATCGGTGCTATACACTGTGAACGCTGACCCACTAGGGGCTAGGCTCAAGATGACCTGTTTCCAGGCCGATCACAGAGTACAGGATGTGTGCCACGAGCTAATAGTCGTATACAGCCAGAAGAAGCAGAGACGCACCCTCCTTAGTCGAAGGCGAAGTCAACACTGATTGCTGATTGCTGTGTGAGGAATGCCGGATTTTTTGGTAGCGCCGTCATATTTATAGCCTCGCGTGGCCGTGTACTGTGATTGGCCGGATTTACCGGCCAACCAGCGGGCGGGCCCATTCTTACTTTCGCAGTGTTCAGATAAGTTTTGGTTTTTTGAATTTTCTTGTGCCTGCTGGATCATAGACACCCAAGTTTTTAATAATTTTATTGTCATGCCCTTCTAAATTATTATACAGATTTTTATCTATGTCTACAATTATTTCTTTAATTTATTTTGCGGAGAGCAGCTCATGGATAGTATGATTGGGTGTGAATCTGTCTTGGTTAGTTATTACTCTCAAATATTTATTTTGTACAGTTTGCAAATCTTTAGATCTGAATTTTGCGGCATATCCCCATACCTCACATCCATATAGCATAGCTGGGAGTATTATTTGTTTATGTATTAAAATATAAAAAGATTTTTCCTTAGCGGGAAGTTATCTGCATTTAAAATGGGGTATAGCAGTTTAAGTTTGCCAAGTGCTGCATTTCTTGCGTTATTTATGTGTGGCTGCCAAATTAATCTATGGTCCAATGTTATGCCTAAATATTTTGCAGTTTTAACAAACAGGATATTTTGATTAAACAATATTAGTTCTTTTGGTGATCTTGGCGACATTTTAGTAATTATTATTGTCTTGGATTTTCCAGGGTTAATTTTAATTCTCCATTTGGTGTACCATTTTTCCAGAGTTGTCTTTGTAGGGCTGCTAAGGCATATTTTACATTATAATGTTGTTTTATTATTGCAGTGTCATCTGCGTACATTTGAATATTCGCGTTAGTTCTGGCATCTGTTATAGGGATGTCAGCCCTGTAAATACTGTATAGGAAAGGGGAGAGTGCTGATCCCTGTAAAACTCCTGCTGTCGCAAATTTAGTATTAGAGTCTGCTCAGTCTAGTGTTAGGTAAAATCGTCTGTTATTTAGGTAGTTTGCTTGTAAATTTACGTATGTTGTTGGGAAATTATAGTTTATAAGTTTATATATTACTCCTGGTAGCCAGATTTTGTCAAAATCTTTTTCTGCTTCTAATAATGTTATATCGTGTACTTTTGTTCTTTATTATTAAATCCGTCTGTTATATCTTCTACTATTTTAATTAGTGGGTGGATGGTGCCGTGGTGAGCTCTAAATCCATACTGATTACTTGGGATTATTTTTTTACGTTTGTATGAAACTGTAATCTTTATAATAGGACTTTTTCAAATATTTTGCTCATGCTATTTAGTAAGGTTATAGGCCGTCTGTTTACTGGTTTACTGGGATCCTTTCCAGGTTTTGGTATTGTAATTACTTTAGCTTTCTTCCACGCCCGTGAGAATCGACATAGTTTAAACATAGAATTGTATATTTTTAATAATAATTCTAGGGCGTTTACAGATAATTCCTTTAATGCTTCGTAGTATATTCCGTCTGGTCCTCCGGATTTATTGTTGGGGCACGATATTATTATTTTTAAAAGGTCCTTTAAAGGTGATAGGCTCGTATTCAGAGGTTTCTTTTATTTTTAGGTATTCATTTATGTTATTATTTACTGATTGTGTGAATTGCTTATCTTGTATATTTTAATTGGGGGAAAATTGATTCTCTAGGCTTTCTGCAATTACGTTGGCTTTATCTCTTTCATTATAAACAAATCCTTGGGGAATTTCTTTTGCTGGTGTGTTTAACTTTTTACGTTTCCCTGTTAGTGATTTAGTTAATTGCCACATTCTCTAGGATATTTAGTCGCGTTTTTTGTGGCCTCGCTGCAGTCTTTAATTTTTAATTCTTCGAGCTTACTTTTAACGTGTGTTATATGCCTATTGTACTCGGTTTTATTTGTGGGATTTCTATTTCTTTGCCAGTTATTTCGCACCTCTCTTTTAAGGGATATTAATAATTCTAATTCTGGGTAATTTACTCTTGTGTACTGACGTTATTCCAAATATTTAGTATTTTGTTTTAATATTTCTGCTATTGTATCGGTGAATAGTTTACTTGCACATTTAGTTCCAATTCATCATTAATTTCAGGTGGGGTTTCCATTTTATCTATCAGGTCTTTCTGAAATCCTTCCCAATCTGTTACTGCACGTTTTAGAGTATGTTTATTATTAGATCTTTTTATGTTTACGGTTAATTTTACAAAGACTGCGAGGTGGCCTGAATCTCATTCGTCTAGTACTTCTGATTCTATGTTTGAGTTGGGAATATTAATTAATACTATGTCTATTTTATCCGGTCTTTAGCCATTATTCGGTATGTGTGTCGGTTTAGGTGGTAGAAATATTACGTAATTGTTATTATCTGCATGACTGCTTAATTTTTTTCGTTTGTATTATTATTTAAACAGTCCTATTCATTATTTTTACTGTTAAGATCTCCTGCGATTAAGAATTGTTCTGTTTCGCCCATAATTTTATATAAGTCATCATAATTTTTATTTCGGATTAAAATCTCGTAATAAAAACCAAATTCGAAAAGTTTCTTTTAAATATACTGTGTTAATTACGAATTATATTATAAATTTAATTCCGAATGTAACAGAATTGTTTTAAACGTTCTTAATGACTATGCATAGGGCTTCTTGTCCGTTTATCACATATATTTATGTATACGCTATCAGTGTTTAAAATAATTCGCATTTGATGTTTTCTGACTCTTGCATAGACCCTGAGGGTGATGAAATATTATGTTTTGGAATCTCTTAGAAGGTCACGTTAACAGATTGTCATTCTAAAATAGCTTGACAAAATTTTGAAGATACAAACCTTTTTTATCAAAAACTTATCGATCAGTTCAAAAGTTATACAATTTCTTTCATGAAATTCGTATATGTCCGAAACAACACAGGTTCTCGTTTAATAATAGACAAATCGAAAACAGACTTGTCAGATAGTTTATTTTAAAGTTTGTGTCTTCGTGAAAACTGTCTTGTTTCGTGATTTAGAGAGACAGACGACATACTGTAATATTGGTAATACATGACGCAGTTTAACACAGAGCATGCGTGGTGAACTGTGGCGTATTCAAATGCAGAAAACATGGGTAAAGGAGAAGTACTTGTTGACGAATATTAATCAATATCTCACCATTAAAAAAACTAGTGAAACGCTTATGTATCTAATTAAAAGGGTAAACGAACAGTTATAGAAAAATAACCACCACTGACCTCAAAAAGAGTTTATCAATTTTCAACCACCGAGGAAACGTCACACATATATTTCATAATCTAATAAAGCGAACCATGTATCTTGAAAATAGTTACATATATGAATGAAATATGAATGAATATCAATTACTAAAACAGGGTTAGGTTAAAACGTTATCACAACAGACACAAAAGTGTTGTTTGTCGTGGTACGAAATTGCGTCAATATACCGTGGCACACGTCAAAACATAGTCCAAACATATATTTGCGCTAACCAGAACGAAACCTTTAAGCACGATGCCTGAAGTTGATTAATGCTTTCTAATATATCACAACTAGGTAATTTCCTGCCAATTCACAAATACATACAAATATAAACAATTAATTTGATATTTTGTAAAAATAAAAAGTGTTGAACAAACATATTCATTTCTACTGGATATTTCTTTTTAATCATTAAAAAAATATAATATATGTTTAAAAGTTTAGTAATATATACATATAAGTAGAAGGATTCGGTATATCTGGGGCCATCGCGTCTTGGTGTAGGCCGCCATGTTGTGACGTCTTCCTGGCGGCCATCTTCGAAACCAGTGACAACTGATGGTTGAACTTTGATCTTGACCTGTGAACTTGACCTTGGATTTTGAATTTGGACCCCAAAACTCAAAATTCCACAAAAAATCCAAATATATCCGAGAAAATTTTATGATAAAAATTTATTAATATATTTTTTAAATATGGGAAAATAATAATAAACCTTTAAGAATTATTTAATTACTCTATTCGATCAAATCAGACAGGAGACCAGTATCAGTATCCCTGTGTCAGAGAGGTGACTGGAATTAGCGACCCAGGTGACCTTGGGCCAGGCCCAGGAGGACTCAGGTCCTTAGACCTTGACCTTGACCTTTCAAACAAAAAAATTAATAACAAATTCCAAAAAATAGAAACAATTTATTATTAAAAATTATATTAAAATACTACATTTCTTGAGGTTCCCCACTCATCCAACTCTCCGAACAAATTAATCGCCAGGCCTCCACCCCCTCGACCATACCAAGTCAGACATCTTGGTAGACTTCACCCAACCGCCGTATTGCATGCAGTTGACATTGACCATGACCACATGACCTTAAAACATCTTGAAACAAAAACTCGAGAGAAATACATAAAAGTCAACAAGCATAGTACGTTACAGACTTCTACCACCATATTAGTTGCAGATGATGTTGAACTTCACTCCATGACATTGAATTACCTTGAAAAGAATACTCAAGGAAAAATACATCAAAGTCAACAACCATAGTATCATATAGACTACTACCACCACTTTAGATTCAACTGGCAATGACCTTGACCCCATGACCATGAACCCAAAAAATCCCAAAATATTCATAAAAAATTCTAAATAATCCCAACACGTTATAAAAATGTAGTAATGAACATTATTAAAAAAATTATGTTTTAAAAAATTATTTAAAAACTTACATTTCCGGAGGTCCACCAGCACCACGCCCAGTCGACGACTGTCTCGCTCACCCCTGCTACCTTCGTCTACACTCGTTCTATCGCATGATTTCATTTTTTATTTTTTCATTTTGTCATTTGTTTATACGTTGTTGGAGGATGCCCTCTTGGTTTTTTGTCCTTCAGACTTTGAACCAATCACATTATACCAGTAACAAATTGTGCGGACACCGTCCAGCAAATCAGCTTGTTGTCCTTCGATTGCGCACGCCGACACATATACACACACACCAACACATTCACAGATCACAAAATGTAGCAATTTGCAGACGAGACTGATAACGCATTAAAAATTGGAGGTGTGACCAGGAACTTCGTTCACATAAATGTTTCCGAGGCGAAATGCATACATTGGTACATATGGCCCAGCGATGGAGCGACGTAGCTATGGAGGTATTGAGCGATGGATATATGGAGCTATGGAGGTATGGAGCTAAACTTTTGGAGCTATGCTATGGAGCCATGGGGCAATGGAGCGATGGCGTCATTAATGTAATATTCTCACTGGTTCCCAATCCCTTTTGGGCACAAACATTCAACATTTTATGAATTTTTAAAACTGAATTTTTAATAAATTTTAAGTATTTTTAAATAATGTGATATTGATTTTTTATTTATTTTTTTAAATTTTACTACGTTTATAAATAGCGTTTTTAAATTCTTGTTAAATTATTTGCTTTCTGGGTCAAAAGTCTCCGATCCATGGTTAAATGTCAAGGTCACCGACAACCAACATGGCGAACAAGATAGCCATGGCTGACCGGAATGATAGAGCATGAACATCACCAACGCTCCGCCGCCCCCACACTAATGTACCAAACTTCCCAGAATCCTACAACTTATTTGAGTTTTTTATTAAATAAACAATTTAATGTTTTTAAATTCATAAATATTAGTTTTGTTTGTAACGAGTGCAATAAAGGACTGTTGGAATATTTTAGTTTTTAATGCTTTATATAATCCGCATACACTGTTCCAAGTCAGGTCAAGATTTATTAGAAAATATTGCTGAATACACGATATAATAAGAAAATAGAAACTCTTATTTAAATAGAAAACTGCATATTTGGTTGCCGTCATTTGTCACCAGAATGAGTAATCGTAGTAATATTCCACTATCTACTATCACGTAAAGGGCAATAGGTCAGAGCCCTTATTTATAATTTACAGTGGTTTTATGTGTGCATCATTGTGTCCAGATCTTGTAATATTTCAATACCGCTGCAGTAAAGTGGTTTTGCTCGTATACGGTCTAATAAGAGATAGCGAGGTTGTGACCAAGCTTGATAGTTCAACTTTGGCAGCAGAATATTGAAAAATATTATATTTTAAAGTATTACATCTGCATATAAAAAAAATATGTTCCCCATAAGCTTGGTTGTTTATTATATACTATACATATATGAAATAAGAGATAGCGAGGTTGTGACCAAGCTTGATAGTTCAACTTTGGCAGCAGAATATTGAAAAATATTATATTTTAAAGTATTACATCTGCATATAAAAAAAATATGTTCCCCATAAGCTTGGTTGTTTATTATATACTATACATATATGAAATAATAGACAATGATATTATTTTCATTGCACTATCACATACGTTGTGTATCTGTTATTGACAACAATGCAGCACGATAGCACACATGGTCACCACTACTGCAAGACAACGTTATCTTTACGTAAGTAAGTGTTTCTCATACTGGGTACTTCACAAAAATTCTCGGCAATTAAACTCAAAGTCCATATTCTAGGTATAACCGCAGTTACGTAAGCCATCAACTATATTTGTAGCGTGGGAACTACTGACGCATCATCATCGAGATTGCGGGAATTTCCTTCTTACAATTCAAGTGCTTGCACACGCACTATATTGGAAGGATTATGTCATTAGGGTGAAACCGTTGCTAAGAACTACGAGAAATAATCTTATCTTCCTGAACGATAACTGGTACAAATCATAAATAAAAAAAATTAGAAAAATGTTGTGTCTTCAAACAAAAACACCTGCAATGTCAGATAATTTCGACCTCTACTTATTCTATGCTACCTTTTTGATCGTTTTAATAGGTGGCCATCTCGAAATTACAACATACTTGTCTGTTTATTTTTCTTTTGCAGCTATCATAGAAATGCTTGGAACTGCACAAACAGATACCTTGATAGGTCTGAAAAGGGGAAAATATTATTACGACGAAGGAAAATGTAGAAAACTCTGAACATAAGTCTGGAGAAAATATGGTATTGTAATGGCTGCATTGCTGTTTGAAGTCATATGGACTGGAACGATAAGGAAATTGCCAGTATTCACATGACATTAACATGACATGACGTGGGTACTGCGTCACCTGATATGTTGAATGTTTACACGACCGTAGCTAAGGGCTAAATTTGCTCATTTTAAACAACTTGGAAAACTTCGGCATTAAATCGTCGACAGTTACTCTTTAAAGAACATTAGGTGAACTCAAAACGCAGTAGCAGACACTTAACCTGAATATTTAAAAATCTCTCTGATAGCGATGTAAAGAAATGAATTGTTATGTTTTGTTTTAATTATTTGCTTACGTTTCCAAGTACTGTGAAATAGTAAAATAATATTCGTTTTGATCTGAAACCATATTTTCTTGAGCCCTCAAGATGTTAACTATTGTGTTTACTAGATAATTAGCCTATTTAATGTTTTATTTACATTGCGGTAACAACAAGACACTTATTTTCAGTTTGAATGTAAATCGTGATTATATAATAATTGGCTATTTAAATCGTACAGAGATTACTTTCTAATTCTGACGTTGATATCTCTAGACTTTGAAAAGCCGTCTAATTTTTCCTCTATGCGTTAATGTGAGAGTAAATAAAGTTCTATATAAGCTGTTCACACTAAAATTAGTATTTCATAAAGTCCTGTTTAAGATCTTCTTGTATGGACGTTGTGTATTCTTTATCCTTATGTAAAATTAGCAATGTCATGGACCTGATCACTTTATTCATGTGTTGGTGAAGGGAAACTGTGAAGTTTTTAGAAAAGTACACATTTAATAAATCTTCTAGTTTTTACTCATCTGGTGCATTAAAAGAAAAGAGAAACTGAAATAAGAAATTTAAATTATCACAAATGGTTACCTAACACTCTTTATTCGACGTTAAGCTATAGAACTACTTTCCATACATCGTTACCAACTTTACCGGGCGCATGACACTCAGAGCTCACGTTGAAGTATATGCAGGTAGGGCAGTGACTTTTTGTAAGGTTGATTTCAAAAGTGCTCACTTTATCGTGAGCAGCCTTTAAAGAGTTTACAGTCAGTTACATTAATCTTAGGAAGCTATGTCACTGGATATGACGTATTGGCGATTATTAGAGACTTAACAGAGGCTCGAAGAAGATTCCTTCTTCTTCATTGAACCACCATGGTCATTAGACGTGAATAAGCTACAGCTGGTATGTCTGCGGAGGCGAGCATCTTACCGGAGATGGATCTGGAGACTCATATTTCATCGCTGTACCAGTGATTCCGAGTTATGATTACTGGAATTCCGCAGGCCGCTGCAACGTGACACCCTCTCGTTATATCTAACCAACGTATTTTGCAGTAGGAACTGAACTGTCAACCGATAGCCATCGCATGTTAATTACAGTTTGAAAGAAATGTTGCAAGTTATTGTTTATGAATATCCCACTAAACTCTGTAGAGGTACTAACTATTTTATGAATATATAAGGTCTTAAAAATGCTAATTACCTCGTAGAACAATACCAGTAGCCCATAATGTTAATCAGATTAAAGCTTGTGTTCTACAATGTTAATGAGCTAGTGTACTGAAGAAAACTTTCGTTTTGTACCAAAAGACTGTGTTAATTCTCACTTAGTCATGCTCATAGTCATACAGAGTTAATTCTCATTTAGTCGTTTAGCAGAGATTTGGTAATTTTAATTCATTAAGTGTTGATAATGTTTGAAATCTACTGCAATTTTGATTATTCTTCATGTTTATTAAATCAGTTTGCTTGTGTTTTAAATGCTGTGTCTTCCGTTTAGATTAGTTGTTTTGTAATTTTATTTTAAAGTGTATGTTTGATAAATGCAGCATTTACGAGTAAGTAATATAACCATTTGTGTGTTGTATGATATGAGAGAGGATGATTATGTTGTTGGTTTTATCTAAGGATGCTTGGGACCTGAATTAACTAACGTTATTTCTCTTGTTTGAATAAGTAAATGCTATTTCTCTAAAAGAGTCTGAAAACATTGTGATGAGGTTCCTGCTCAGAATTCCAAACGCTGGTACGTCTGTTTCTTCCTTTTCCAGACGTGAGTCATGGTTCTTTGTTTCCTCTTTGGTAACTGAATGCAAGGAAAATACATAATTTTAATTTTATCACACACACACACTTTAGGTCTAAACATTATTCTTGAGGACCACGCACACATTGAAATACGTGTATGAAATGGTTAAGGAATTGTTAGTAGCCTACACTTAGCCCTTTTAAAGAATAAAAAGTTTTCTACCTCTGTTAGTTTTCCGAAACTAAAAACAATCACTTCACAAACATTACATAAATTTATAGTGGACATGTCACGAAACCTCAAATAAGTGTGCTGCGCGTGTTACGAATTTAAACCTCAAGCACTACAAATCAGTGGCCCCACGGGAAGTCGGCAATAGTTCATATGTAAAAGATAAGTAAAACTCTAATAAAAAAAATGAGATAAATCTGTGTTACAAAAAGTAATAAACGCATCTTATACATGCCATGCTTAGGAAACCAGCGGACACGTCATACATGGGGTAGTGTTTTAAAAGTTTGATGCAAAAAGTGTAAATTTAGCGTAAATCGACATCTGTTAGCGCCAAATTACCTGGGAGTGAATTTACGGTGAGCTCTTAGTGGTCGGCGAGGGGATAGAGGTAAGTGCGAGCGCAACCAGCCGCGGCATTAATGCCATGCTAAAAATATTAGTCCTCATATTATGAGTTGCGCGCTGAACAATGCGCGCAGAATGTTTTTGTAACAGTTGGTGTTTCCGTTCGTGGTTCTTGTACAAACTTCTGCAAGTCCTGGTGCACGAGCCGTTATACCAGCTGCTGTATGAGCCACGATGGAAGATTCATACTACACGACAGCAGTTCGCGTTGTAATTTGTCACCTTCGTTGGGTGCGCGGCATGTGCTTCGTAGTAAATAAAAATCCCATTCGTAGATCTTCTACAAGCCAGTAACTTACATTGGCCTATTAAAAAAACCAGCTTTCGCATCTTAATGCTGCTATATTATTGTTGGCCTATACATCACCTCATTGCTTACAGGTGTAAATTAATTAATTTTCATTAAAATGATGTGAAGTCATAAGAGTACGAGTGTTATTTTTAATTGTGACGGAAATTATTACAGTTGGCAAAATGTATATTTTCCTTTACGTACCAAGTTGTTATCCGTATCTAATATTTTAAGTAAAAAATGTGTAAAACGGAAATTCCAACTTATGCACAAATGTAAAACTTTATCACAGGTGCTGTGACTTTACCACTGTACTACTAGTTCAACAACAGTTTGCTGCCATTAAATACAGGTTATATACGTATCCTTTTAAAATGATGATTTCGTAGCATAAGGATTATTATAAGTTTTTATGACGAATTTAAACAGTAATTAAAAGTTGTTATCGCCAATATTGGCAATCTTGTAAGAAATTATTTAGTCACCTTCATTCCACCTCATGTATGACTCAACCATGCATGTAGGACTTTGCATAGACTAAAACCAGGCCAACATAAGTAAACAATAATATGCTACTTTTCACATAAATTGTGTGTGTTATCTTCTCCGTCGTGTACAAAGGACTGCTGCATCACTGATGCCATTTTAAGAAAACTTTATGACAGGATATATATAAATAAAGTATTCTTTATAAAAGTACTCATTTATTAAAAAATTTAATTACATATATATTTTATTCATTAAAAAATAAGTATTTTTTGTTCGGACATCCAACCTTGGAACTGGTCATTCAACCTTCGGTATGGAATTTTGTTTAATTTTTGGCACAGCCCTCTCACTTTACCAACTGCATGGCTGCTAAAACCACCATGCATGCGGGTGTCCGGCTGTGGATGGAGCAATACAGTACACTCTTACAGTACTACGGAGATATATATGTATATATACATATATATATATTTAAATCTCCATGGTGTTGCAAGAAAGAGCTGGTTAAGCAGGTTACGAAGCGACAAATTAAACCAACCCAAGCAAAAAACACCTTACAAAAGAAGAGACAAGAAGGATAAAGAAAGAAGCCAAAACTAGATAGAAAGATAGAATTGTAGATAAAAAGTGGTTACAATGGGTCAAAAAGTCGCAACTGAAAAATATTTCACCCCTGCAACACAGGTTTAATTAAATTTGTGTGGGGGGTGGACCCAGGGCGAGGCAACACCCTTCGAGTGAAGGGTTTTCTAATCAGGACCCGTAGTTGCCCGTCATCCCTGAACATGAAATGAAATGAGACCCTACAATAGAGCGGGGCTGGAATGTAGGGGCAGGGGGAAACGGGAGTCCCCGAGAAAACCCGCCGGCAAGGGGCATCATCCAGCACGATCCCCACATGCGAATATCCGGGAGCAAACCCGCCGGGGATCGAATCCGAATCGCCTTGGTGGGAGGCCAGCTCGCTAGCCACTATGCCTCTGCTGCCCCTTAAACCCTGGCAAGATTAAGGGTTGGAACCCCATAAATTGGCTATAAACCCTTCTCGGTGGCCCAAACAAAATTCGCAGTCCCATATCATTGTGCAGGAATGCACAAGGAAAATTGCCGAAGTGAAATATTAGTTGCAACAATCTATAGTCAAAATTGCTGGTCGTTGCTCAATATCTTTCATGATGACATCTCTAACCGCGTGTCAGAACCCATAAATTCATGCCGTCAGTAGTATATACAACATTGTACAGATATAAATACATACTACACCATATGCTTATATTTGGTAGAAATGCTAATTCTCTTATCTTCTTCTCTTCTTTAATTATCTTTTCTTCTTTTCTTCTCTCCTGCTTTTCTTCTCTTCTTTCTTCTCTTATTTTATTCCCCTGTTTTTCTTCTTCTCTTCTTAATTTATACAAATTAAGATCATATAATAGTGTATGAAACTTTGTTTATTAATTCATATATCGATATGGCACTGTCGGTATTACGCAGTCCAATATCTGTCTCTTGACGTCCTGCCGTGTGAGGCGACTTTGTTCATTCATTGGGAGTAAAATTCATGGTGCTAAGATCTTATATTATTGATGGTTTTACGCACGATTTGCTGCAGCTCCAAAACCCTCTCGTAATCTTCAAAAGTAATTTTATTTTCAGGCTTGTCTTCTGCACACACTTCGCTTTCTTGGTAATAATATCTACGCACATATGGATATAAATTTTGGAACCCAGCCCTATAAACTCGCTCATTAGTTCCCCTCCACACCCACCATTAAACATCCCCACCACTTTCCTGTTCGCGGGAGAGTAGCAAGGATGTGTTTTGGATTTGTTGGGGGATGGAAGGAGGGGGCAGGAGCTGGTATCGATCTCTTCCATGAGTGTAGTTTCTGCAGCCATGTCTGCATATTTGTATTCCGTTTCATTTTCATAAATTAATGAGTTGGTATCTGTGTATATTAAATTGATTGTTTCTTCATACTTATGTTTCATGATGACGTGATGGTACCTGTACATTAAAGTTTTGGAGACGACGAGAAATGAGAAGTCGGCATAAAAAGGTTTGTCAAATACTATGGTTTCCTTTTCCTTTTTCTTCAGGGGCAAATCTTCTCTATACAGGGTGCGGATATTGAATGATGGTTTAGCTATTAGTTTCTTCAGCCTTCTCTCGTAACAAACCAATACCTTTCCTTTTGTTTTCCATCAGTTAGCAAAATGTGGCTTTGTTCATGAGTTTAATGAAATCCTTTTCATATATCATTGCCTTTTTTCCGTGTCCAGGTCGATGTACGGTTTAAGCCATGCCTCCTGTTCAAATTCCAGCATACAATGAATATTCGTATCTTTAATCCATGTCCTATTGTTTGTTTCAAGTTAAGATAATTTACAGTGTAGTTCTTGTCTTACAGAGTCGTGAATAATATTTTGATTTTGCCACTGGGAGGACACTTGTTAACGGAAAAGAATGACAGGTCTTTGGGCGAGTCGTGTAGTTACGCAGGATATTCTATGTCTTCCTCCAGCATGTAACCTAATAGGCCATCATCGGGCACCATCGTGACATCGATGTCGGGGACTACCCACTGAAAATCACGTACTTGGAGGGCAAAGACATTGCCCACTCGTACAAATTGCTGGCGTCTAAGTACTGGAGGTAGACGGGTGGCTTGTTGGCATCATATGTGGACGGGATGTACTTGTTATTTGCCTTTCCATAATGCTTCACGCACTGTACCTGTCTCCAGCTCTTACACCATATTCAATGAATAAATGCTTGTCATAAACGACCAATAGTTCCAGTTCGAGCTTGGTGTGCTTCAAAATTGTGTCGAAAGACAACCTCGGCGCGCTCATGTAACGGACACAGTCCAGGCCATATGTTTCCAAGCACAGTCTCCTAAAGTTTTCAAATGATTCTTACAACAACAAAACATCAGTCTTTAAATAAAGGTTAGAATAACCTTCCAGATTCTCACAGGCGAATTTTTCCCAGAATTTAAGTGCATGAGTGTATTCTTCTTAACTGATGGACGTGTACATCAACCTGTCGTAGAATTTAACTCTAGAGGCAGCTGCATCTCTTCCAGTTTCTGCAAGCAGTATATGTAATCGTAGGGGAATACGCCCTTCCTCCCTTCTAGTTCCATTTCATGTGGGCTGAAGAAGTTCGCAGTATTTTTAGGCTGGTACTTGGCAGGTTTTCGGCGATGGTGGCGAGGCTGGCCGAAATGAAGCGGAAGGTAGCGTAGAATTGGTGTGTGAATCTTTACCCCCTGCCCCCTTCTCTGATCCAATTGATTTCAAGAACGTGATTAATTTCTCGTCTGCATGTGGGATGATGAATATATTCTCTTCGTCGTAGCCCAGATGCCCTATAATAAAGTTCTCGTTTTATGTCAGGTTGTGGAATAACACATGTAATCTATTTGGATGAGGGTGGAGTTACTTTGAGTGGTTTCAGGAGGCTTAATTCTGTTTTCGGTGAGGTGGTCTTGCTCCATTACCTTCCAGTTGTCTTGTGTAATTTTTTTTCACATTAGCAGCAGGTATCTGACATGGCATGATTCAGTAATTGCAGTTTGCTGAGCGGCTTCGTGGGTTCACTTGTTTCATTAATGTTCTTCACTTTATTTCCAACATCTACGATCTCTTCAATAAACTTCTTGGCTGCATCTTCCCCAGTGTAAATAATTGGCTCCGTTGGCAAACTTGTTGTTTTGGCGGCAGGTATTATGTCATAATCTATTTGAACAAATTTACAAAAATATTTTTTATATTAGTGCGTGATGTCTGGTGGTTGGCCTGGCTAGTCTGGATGGGCAGGATCATGGCTTCAAAATTTGCATAAATGACGATTGGCTTATTTACTCTTGATGGGCGCTGTCGAATTGATGTACTGTAGATGGATACACAAATGGTTTCCAATTTACTAATTCGGATCTGCATTCTCTTTACCGCAGGAAGAGTCCACCCAGATCCCTTACCCTAGTACTCTTCCTCTTCTTGACATATCTTGATCAAACTGGCCTCCACTACTTTATCCACGTCATATTTATTATATACTGGAAAATTTTTGGCCTTGAAGGCGTGCTGGTCTACTTCGTCTTCATGGGGCTCAGGTTTGCCATAGTCGAACTCCTGGAACAAATTGAGTTTAATGTCCCCATTTTCCATTATTTATTCCTGCAGCTGATCAATAATGTTTTTCTTCAGTCCCTCAATGTATATGCAGACATCTTTGGCCTCTTCGTTTGTATTTTCTGTCACGTACGTCTTCAAGTTGCCTCTAAATGAGGCCTCGGCCAACACAAACCCATCGGCCGTAATCTATCTACGTGTTCCCTGTCGAAATGCTGGTGGATTGTAACATGTACACATTATTAATTTTATTTCTATGATCGTTGCATACAAACTTTATTTTAAAAACATTTAAGAGCTACTTTACAAACAAATAAAATAATCGATCACTTACTTTAACATTTAAGAACTTATTACCAAACAAATAAATATTCAGTCACTTACTTTAAAATTTAAGACCTCATTTCCAAACAAATAAACATCCGTCACTTGCTTTAAAATTCAAGAGCTCATTTCCCAATCGTTTGCATAAAAACTTTATTTTAAAATAATTTTAAAATTAATTTCTAAACAAAATTAATTTCATCAATTAATTAATTTAATATTCAAGAGCTCATTTCCAAAATCATCTGCATAAAACTATTTTTTTTAAATTTAATAGCTCATCCCAAACTAAATTAATTTAATCAGAAGTTTACTTTCAAAATTTAAGATCTTGTTAACAAACAAAATTAATTTAATCAGAAGTTTACTTTCAAAATTTAAGATCTTGTTAACAAACAAAATTAATTTAATCACTTATTAAAGTTTACTTCAAAACATAACATACCTTAGTGAGTAATTACTCAAAGCAAAACTGGAAGGCGACGGTGTAACCTCGCAATGAGTCAGTAAATGCAAAAAGGCGACCAAACAGAAGGGGTACTCTGATATGCAGACGATAAGCACTGATATCACAGTGAGAGATTTGATGATGTTTCTGTTTATCTAGAAGAGTGATATAAGGAAAACAGTATGTCTAGTTACCATAGCATTTTCGTTGGCCAACTTCCCTCCCGGCCAAACAATTTTTCAGAAACTGTGTGCCATATGAGGTGAAGAGTTGACCAAGTATTTTTATTTGTTGACTTCCCTCCCGGCCAAAGATGTTCTCAGAATCTATGTGTCAAATGAGGTAAAGATTTTGACCAAGTATTTTCATTGACCAAATTCCCTTCCCTCCCAGCTAAGCAATTTCATAAGTCAACTTCCCCATTCCTTCCAATCTTAGTTAATTATGCCAAAAACTAAGTAAATGTAAAAAGTAGTATAGAAATGCAGATTCGAGCGCAACCGCATAAAAGTGGCTGAAAAACTTGCATTTGGAAGCAGTTGCAAAAAAGTGGATCATAAAGTTGCGTTTGGGAGCTTTTGCAAAAAAGTGACTCAAAAAGTTGCGTTTGGGCGTATCTGCAAAAATACGCAAAAAAAGTTGCGTTTGGAAGCAGTTGCAAAAAAGTGGATTAAAAAGTTGCATTTGAGCACAACTGCAAAAAAGTGGCTCAATAAGTTGTGTTTGGTTAGATCGTAGTTTTTAAAAAAAAAGTTCCGTTAAACTTTGCGTTTGAGTGCATCTGCAAAAATACACGTAAAACATTGCGTTTGGGCGCAGGTACAAAAAAAGTGGCTAAAAAAAATTGAATACATAAAAAATAAAATATTGTATATAATAATGATGAATCAGTTGCTAAATGTATTAAACGAAACCAAACAATTGCAGAAACTTTCCGAACTTACAATTGGACAGTCCTATCCCATAAACCATGCTGAAATAAATTATACACGGTATGGATTACTTCTGGAAATTTTAAAGTAACCTTACCAGACCGATATGTTCGGATTTTCAGTGAAAAAGTTTTAAATGATGTTAATCGTGGAGGTATAAGTTTTACATATGGTGGAATGGTGGATTGTGGTGTTAAACAAATGCATTCTATTCGGTTTTTTAAAGAGTAAATAATCGTCGTCAAATAATTAGACATCAGTTGATGTTTATATGTGCTCATATCTCTATAAAGTTTTAATGGTTATCCAATCATTAAAACACAATTGTCGCTCTGACTTCGGCAATTTGCTACAACATAGTATAATTAAAAATTTTGATACACATCTCCAAATTCGACATATTGAAGTAGTCCAAACATTGAATTCTTTTTCTAAATCTTTCATTGCACTTTCTGTAGATATATAATTCATCTTTATCATATGAATCTTTAATAGTTTAAAAACTATTAAAGTTATTATATATAGAATATGACTTCTTCCAAACCAAAAAATATCTACGGTATCATCTCTAATACCACTGTCCTTTCGGACAAATCAAAGTTAATTAACTTACCTGTTTCATCCTTAATTTCAACTATTATTTCATTAACTTGATTCGTTTGCACTGGGAAAAATAATGGATAAGCTGGTTCTTAATAGATTTTGTCGCCAAATCCAAATGTTGTTCTTGGTTTAAAAGTGGTAATTATGTTAATTTCTCTATGATTATATTCATAATGTTTTAATATCATACCATTTACTATATTACAGTGTATATTTCTTCTTTCAAATCGAGTAAATTTTGGAATTGTATCGCCACAATGATACACATTTTCTTTCAGAGTTTTATTTTCTACGAAACCCAAAAGTTTTATATTGAAACTCCATTTTGCAAACTGTGATTTAAGTGTACATTTTAATTCCGCTCTGTTTGATGTTTTATCCAGCTTGAAAGATATATCATTTTGTTTCCCATTCATTGTATATACACTAAATGAGAAAATAGCTTTTATAGTTTCTTCAAGATATTTTAAGCTATATTGGCCAACTGGAATATCAATTGCTGATTCCATATCATTTTGACCCAAAAATATAGCTTATTTTTTCCCAGAGATAATGTTACACCTTAGATAAGTAGTATAGAACTGAACTAAAGCCAATGAGAGCCCATTTATCTCCAAAGGGTAATGTAGTCTTTTCTTCAGCACTCATTTGATATCTGTTAGTTTGAATACTTTACTCATTTATTATATCTTAAAAAAACTATTAAAAAAAGAGCAAGAATACATTAAACATGTAGACTGGGCTATTAAAATAAGAATACCAGACAAGAATGTATCGATAAAATGCCATGGATAATTATTACCTAATAATATTATATGTTTTATTGTGGGTCCTAGTAACTGTGGAAAAACTACACTTAAGATAGATAATTTAATATATGCTCATGGATTGTTGAACTTTGGTACACTCTATGTATGTTCAAAAAGTCTGGACCAACCAAAATATATAAATTTAAAGAAAGATATAGATGTAGCTCAAAATTATTTTCATGAACCAATAGCATACTTCTTTCCATCAAATGAAGAAATGATTGATGTAAATGAATGTCATAAAGAGTCTGTAGTTGTTTTCGATGATATCATACTTGAAAATCAAAATATGGTAAGGGATTACTTTACTTACGGTAGACATAAAGATATTCATTGTTTCTATTTAGCCCAGACATACTCAAAAGTTCCTAAGCAGCTTATAAGAGACAATACCAATTTTCTTTGCATATTCAGACAAGACGATACAAATCTTAAACATATTCATAGTGATTTTGTTGGTGGTGATATGTCGTTTGAGAAATTTAGGGAAACTTAATCAAAATGTTGGAATAATGAATATGGTTTTGTTACAATAGATATGACTCGTAAGTTAAATAATGGCAAGTACCATAATAAAATTAAAGAGTTTTTAAATTCTTAGATTATAAGTTAGTTTTGTTTTTAATGGAAATTGTTTCCATTAATAACCAACATAATCTGATCTTTTTCAATGTATTGGTATACCATAACTATTTCAATAAACACAATTGTACCTTCGGGTACATTGTGGGCTTTTGGTATTTAAAAATATATCATATAATCAGAGTATACTTCAAAAGTTTTATATATGTCAATTATTTTCCGTTTATGGTATTAAGTTGATAACACTTTCATATTTTTCTGGTTTTATTACTATTTCAACTATAGTTCCATCTCTCATAAAAAATATTCTACTCGATTATCAAAGTAAAATACTTTTTTTTTTAACTGTATTTCCAACTAAATGAATAATGCTAGTTCTGTTTTTCTGAAAGTACTCTAAATTGATTGCATCCAACGGTGCAATGGGATCTCCCACATGTCTTAGTATTTTTGGTTCAAAATCTATATTATTATCCACTTCCAAGTAAGTAAGATAGGCTTTATCCAATGATTTTTTATTTCTTGTCAGTGTGGCTATAAAGTTGTTGAACTGTGTGTAGGAAACAAAATCATTAGGATTGATCTTCTCAGTAGTTGTATCATTGTCCGTGTTCTTTAATTTGATCTTCAATCCAAGAACTCATTAATGCATTTCCACATATATCCATTGTTTATTAAAAGTGAAATAATTTTTGGAAATTTACAATTATGTGAAAAGTGATTTAGCATAATTACACACAAATGACCACAGGTTACTTGATTGACATTTTGAATTCTATTATCGTTACAAAAAATATTACTTCCGAGATATGCTATTAATTGTCGAGGTGGATTTCCACCAAATGAATCAAAATAATATTTGTTGTTTTTTTTTTAAATTGTATACCCAGCATGTACCATAGATTGTCGAAACATCTAGATTAACTTTCCCACATTCATTATCAAGTGGCGTGTTAAGTAGCTCATCGATCATAAATACACCTCGAAAATTTTTAATGTTTAATTTTTACTTAGAAGAGTTACTTTTTTTTTTAACAATCTTACCCCACTTAACATGCTTCAAACCCTTGCCATATTCCTCCATAGCTAAATTATTGTTGCAATGATCTTCCAATTCTTGGTTTTTCTTCTTAGCATTAATTACTGATGTAGCGATAGATGATGCACCACGGCTAACGCTCCTAGAGCTCCCAATGCTGCGAAAATTAAGGGTAAAAATCCACTCTTGTGAACTGTCAGACCATTTCCAGTTTTCATTTCTTTGGACAATTTCTTAAGTTGTGGAACTGAAATTGTGATGGTCATCCCTTTGTCCTCCTTTAGTTTCTTGTTTTTATGTTCCAGTTGATTTTTCGTTAGGAAAGAATCAATATTCAAACCCTTCAACTCCGCTTTAGGAACCTGGAAATACAATGTTTTTTACTTTCATTTATTATAACAAATATTGTTTCATTTCATTTTAATTCCCCAACCAAGCTTATGGTTAATATGCATTGCAGATCCAGAAACACCAGCCCTCAATCTCTCATTGAGATCAGCATCTGAACTTAATCTTTTGAATGCTTTCTCTTCTAGTTCTTTGTCAGCTAAATGTCTTTCAGATAGATCTTTATGATGACGATAAGCTATATCATGTTCCATTGCAGCCGCATCTAGTAGATTAATGGGTTTATCGTCACGCTCAATTCTCTCTTTTAATCTGGTACCCGGACCTAAGTATTGATAACCGGTTGCATGCAACTCAAATGGTGGTGATTTTATGTCATTGAGTAAGCCTTTTCCATGATGCTCCGACTCCCAAAAAGTATGTGGTATTGTGTTTAACATTTGTATCAGATATGGTATACCTTTTGGATTATTCACAACAAAGTCACTAAACTTGCTGTTGAGCATATTCATTATTCCAACTTTTTCATTGTAACTGTTATCATTTCCAGCATTCTCTTCGCCATAAATAACGAGAAGTCGATCAATAAGCATCCTAACATCATCTTTGCGATAGTCTGTATATTTCTTTATACAATTACCTTTTATAGGCGAGGGACGTTTCTTTTTAATCGAATCGTAAATAGGTTTAACAATAATTTTCCATTTATTCCCTTTACTCGATATGGGCGTTCCTAAGTTTGGATAATTGTTTTGAAAAACTGTGTTTGTATCTGCTAGGATACGACTTTAATGTTCATAGTCGGTTGCAGGGTAGTCACTTTCTGTTACTTTCGTACTAGTTAGTAATTTCATCAAACCATCAGTTCCAGTGTATGTTCGGCCTTTTACAGTAAATTTGTCATTAATGAATGTTACTTCGCTATAACCAATATACAATCTACCTTTATCAGCCTTTAGTCCAAAAACATCGTCTTTGCAGTCAGTTAAGAAATCGGCCACTTTCGTATCAATAAATGTTGTTTTGTAGTTAGTTAACTGCGAAATATCAGTTTTCAAACGTCCCAATACTTCGTCATAACGTTAATCATCATAACGTTCATCATCAACGTCAATGCATTTAACACCATCTTCTAAGCGTTCATGATCACAGCGTTCATCGTCATCACCTATGTGTTTAACGCAATCGTCATAGATTTCATCGGTGCCTGTTTTCCCAAACAGTTTTCTTTCAAAATATGTGTATGTTGGTGTCTGTGGGTAGTCTAAATTCTTAACAGCAAATGGAACAAGTATTTTTATTAAGTTCTTATTCTCATTTGTTATGTGTCCAATTTTTTGTCCCAAATCTTCTATCGCATCTATCAATGGTTGATCGTGTTCTTTATTTTTATCATATTCGTCTTGGCGAAATTTTCTGAATGTTTTAAATTTTTCAATTAGCTGTCTTCTTCTCTCTAAATTCTTCTTTATAATGTTTTCAAATTTTTGTTGTCTCATTTATTATATAAATAAATAAAATTAACAATTATAACTTAAATGAATACTGTCTCAAATGAATAAAAAATACACTAAGTTCATATGAACTTACAAATAATAACAAAGAAATAATTTAATGTGTTTGTAGATGTCATGTTACCAAGAATGCGATATTCACTGGTGGTGGTATAAAAACAATATTGTAAATGAAATTCATAAACCAATACGAAAAAACTTCCCCAGAAGAACTGTTCTATATTTTGGCATCGATGATCTTTGGCAAACTCATTTAGTTGATATGAATTCTGTATCTTTAAAAGGTATACAAAGAATTAACAAAGGGTTTAAATATATGTTAACTGTTATAGATTTTTTTCCCAAATATGCATGGGCAATACCAATCAAAGATAAAACTGGTGAAAATGTTACATTTCCATTTAAAACTATTTTGAATGATCGCAAACCCATGCTTAACAAACAGAGGAAGGGAAAGAATATTAAAATAAATCATTTAAGGCATTAATGGCCAATAACAACATAACACACTATTCAACATACAGTGAAAAGAAAGCTAGTGTTGTAGAAAGATTTAATATAACATTGATGGAGAAAATGTTGAAGATATTTACTATGCATTGAAACTATAAATGGGTGGCTATATTACCTAAATTAATAAGTGAATACAATAACACTGTCCACAGTACTATTGGAATGAAACCCACCAATGTAAATGCAAAGAATGAAAGTTCTATTCTTATCAACATATATGGAGGATAAAGAAAAATAGTTAAACCAAAGTTTGCAATAGGAGATAAAGTTCATATAAGTAAAAGTAAAAATTTGTTTGAAAAAAGATATACACCAAATTGGTCCACTGAAGTATTTGAGGTGTGTGAAGTATTGCACACAAACCCCATGACATACAGAATAAAAGATTTAAAAAATGAACTTATTAAAGGTATTTTTTATGATCCAGAGCTGCTTAAGACCAAATATTATAAAGACTACTTAGAGGAAAAAGTTTTGAGAAGAAAAGTAAATAAGCTGCTAATTAAATGGCCAGGTTTTGATAGTAGTCACAATTCTTGGGTTGATAAGAAAAGTGTAATTTTTTAAGGAATTTTTTTCTATATAATAAATGAATCAACAAAAAATGAAAGTTACGAGCATCAGTTGTTTCCGCCAAACAACCAAACAAAACATAATTTGAATAAATACAACAAGCGCATTGAGTTTGATATTCCTATTGGCGATGTGTTTTCACATACGAATAAAACTTATGTTTACCAACAGTATAAGCTAACTAAAAGAGATACAAATACAGATTATGAAAAAACTTCAATTATTGATCTTTGTAAGAATTTCTTCCCATTCTAGTTCTCAAGAATAGAGATCTCTAAACATGGTTGTATAATCGAAAGTATTGACAATGCTGGCATCACTTCAACAATGATGCATACATTGTTAGATTCAGAATCAGAATCAGCATACTTCCAAATGTCAGGGATAGATCTAGGTAAATATGTTAGGAAAGATAAGCTTAACGAAATTACCTATCCATTAAGATATTTCTTTGGGTTTATGAGAGATTGTAATGAAATATTCTGGAAAGGTGGTTACAAGGTCACATTCATTCGAAATTCTAGTGACGATGTTTCGCTTTACAGATATCCAAAGAAAGCAGATGGATCTGATGATGCAGACAATACACCAGATGCTGGTAAAATTGTTACTGAGAAATTGGCAATTCTGTGGCCAATTGTTGAATACGATCCTATTTATGGAGATGAAATTAAAGCAAATTTATACAAACACCCCAAAATTCCAATTAGGTTTAATTATTGGCAATGTCTTGAAAAACCAGTACCTACTAATGTAAACTCATTTCAGTTTGATATAAAAGTACAGGACAATTCAATCTAATTCGATATGCCAGACTTTGTCATTGTTGGTTTTCATCATAGCAGAAAAGAATATCCTGGGCAATTCACACACGGTTCAATGTTACACTCTTGATTCGTCATAAATATTTCTATTTTGAATGGATGGAATGAAGTGTTTCCCAAAGAGAATTGGAATTTAAACATTGATGATAGAAGTTCCGATAAGATGTATATTGCTTACACTGATCTCAGAAATTCAAAGACTAAACTAGATAACCTTTATCATAATAATGAACTGCGCTTCAACTCTGGGTAATTTATTGGAAGAAGACCATTGTATGTTATTGATTGTTCTTACAGAAAAACCGCTATTGTAAAAGATCGAACTAATCTGAAACTTAGAGTTGATTTTAATAAACCAATATCAGCTACAACTATTTGTAATGTGGTACTAGAAATCCAAAAAAACTTAATTTATGATGTTAAAAGTGAAAGATTCACCGAAATTCAATAGTGCGCTAATTTGTATGGTTATTAGTTTTTAATGGATGGCTATCCATTAAACACATTATCTGCTATATAATATTTCATAGTATCACTCTTTTTCAATTTTGTTGTGCCCCCATGGTAGTGTATTAATATCATATTTAAGAATAAATCTTTTATCATCTTCGGAACTTAATGCTTTTTTTCTCAACTCAATCATATAGAGGTTTCGTACTTTTAGTAAGTTTCATACTTTTGTACAACACTTTTTTTTACCAAACAAACAATTTTTGTGGTAATCAAAACTAATCCCATTTCTAACTAACTATTGAACTAACAGTTCAATATTTTTCCCATACTTTGGTTTCATTATATTATAGTGAAAATCGTATAATAAGACGTTCGATAGATCATGTATACTCATTCCAACATAAATGGGTTTGTTAAAGCACAGTTTTGTTTTAATCATATGAACCAACTAAAGAGTTGGTAACTATAGTTCGGTATTTAAAGTTTGCTTTAGGCACTAGTTTATCCATTTGCTTAGAACTTGTGCACAAATGTATATCCACTCTGTTTATAATATTTTCCGATGTTTTTCCAAAAACAGAATTTTTCATTAATTTGTAGAACTCTTTTTCAAAGTCATTTGTAGACTTTTTTTCGCATAATTGTGTTTAGATCAATATAGGACTTGAGCCAATCTGATTAATCAAACTCCAGAACTCTATGGATCTTTTTCAACTTCATTCCAGAGATTGATATTGCTTAAGATTTTCATAGTGTAATACATATTTATCTTTATCATCCAGAGTAGTTAAGAGTTTGAGATTTTTTGAACCTTCTGGTATTTTATTCTCTGGCACCAATGGCAGATCTTTGTGGAGATCGTGTAGTTCATGTGGGTATTCCAAATCAACTTCCAATACATAACCTTTTCTAGAATTATATATTATTTTTGTTACTTCTATATTTGTATTTCTCCAATTAAACCCATCATAGGGTAAATACTGGCTCATAGCCCATCCATATAATTTATTGGCATCCAAATATGTAAGATAAAAGATTTCCTTCGTACTATCATAAGCATTCATATATTTATTATTTGCTTTAGCATAACGCTTACAACATTCTGAAATTCCACCACGAACACCTTTTTCTGTCATCAAAATCATGTCGCAATTTGTTAATAATTCTAGTTCTATTTTAGTATGTTTGAGTATAGCATCCCGCGCTAACCCTGGGGCTTTGTAATGCCATGCTTGATCTTTCTTATATGTTTTGAGACATATATCCCTAAAATTTTCCATTATATCGGACAATATCAATACATCAGATTTGTTATAGAGCTCTGTGTACTCTCTTAGAGATTTTATGTTGAATTATTCCCACACCTTTCTCGCAAATTCATAATCTTCGCCTGTAATGTCACATTTATTGAGTTTGTTGTAAAATGCATCTTCGGATGGAAGTGATGTTTTACAAAATTGTTCAGCACTATCCATGTAGTCATATGGATAAACACCTTTTCTAATAACAAAGTCCAGAATTTCATTGGAAAAATGCTTACATGTATCTCGGAATTGGCTTCTGGAAAGGTTGCTAGAGAGTTTATCGATACTACTAGCCATAAATTTAAATGAGTCAATAAATCTAAGATTTACACTTTTACATACATGTTTCGTAAAATACATATATTTTTCTTCGTTGTTGGGAATTAGATCAATTTTATTTTCATCGATGCCAAGAGCTCTTATGAATAAATGTGTGTCATAACCAGATAGATTGTGTATACACACTGGGACAAACCATGGATTTCTATATGATAAGTTACAATCTCTGTGTCCAGCTCCCCTAAATTTCCCCATAAGATGATCATGATCTCTTACATAATCACCATTCAAAGGCTTTTCACATATATGACAATGGGTAGCTGTATCATTAACAATTTGTTCTTTCTGATTTAGTGGAAGCATTGGTTTTTCATTTGTGTATGTATCACCAATAGACTTTGCTTCTTCCATTAGCATTTTAACGAATACAGTAGATGCATCAGATCCTTGATAAGTTAATGGTGGTTTATAGTATCCATGTTCATATTTTACATAGTAACAGCAGCTAATAGGTTCGTGCTTTTGGTATGGTTTCGTGTAACATTCGTCGGGATTTGGTTGGCAAGTTTCAATTTTAGTGAACAAACATTCAAAATCAGCATATATCACAAACGGAACTCTCAAAGAATGATTTTGGTTTTTAACTCTTAATATGTCGTTTTTCCTTTAGATGGTAGTTCAACTCTAACACCATCGTGATCTTGAGAGTCTTGTTTGTGATCTTTTAGCTTACTTACAGAGTAGAAATGTTGCAAATCTCTATAGCATATATATTTTGTGACCATTATTTGATACTTGAGATGCGATAAGTCTCGAAAGACTTTTTATCCACCAGTAATGGTCGTTCTTTTCGTCTTTGATATAAAGTAGGTTAATGTGCTTATCCGTCTTATTTTTTGTTGTTTTTAATGGGCAGATTATATTTTCCTTACCACCATCTTTTTCTTCATATGCGTATACATTAATAGAAATTCCACTTCTTTTCACAAAGTTTGGTGTGCTATCCAATGAAATTGGAAATTCCAAACCCTCAAGTGCATCATCAAACTCATGTTCGTAAGCTATGTATTTATTCACATTTTGGGGGTCTTTTTGTACTTGGTGCAATGCAGATAGAACAGACTTCAAAAAATATTTTTGATCATTATTCTTAACGATAATTACCGCCTGCTTAGCTTTAATTTTTTCTGTGAGATCAACATACGAACTGCCCTTGAATGGTACTTATTTATTTATTCGCACTTCTAGTTTAAATATTCTGGTGAGTACCCACTGATATCCCTAATCTTTGAAAGCCCCTATTTCAGCTATGATTTTCAATATGCTGTTACCATAATATTTTTCCAGATTATTCGATTTCAGTATAATTATATTCTTTGTTTTAAAGGAGCTTTCTATGTATTCAATATTCTCAGCAATTCCCCTTTTGTGCTCAGTGAAGAGTTTCATGTTCACTTTGAGTGATTTTAAATGTTTATTAATTAGTCCTGTGACAGTTTCTTTTACATCGTTTAGGAAATGATTTGGGTCTATGTATGCATTCACATTCTTTACAGTATAAGCCTTGATCCTACTTTGAAATGCTGTTGCGAAATCTTCTACACTGAATCTGAGTGTGTACTTATGAACTGTACTTCTAGAGTGACTTCTTATGAGAGACGGTTTGTAATAGTGATTACAAGTTTCACATTTCACTTGTTTCTCTCGTGGGAACTTCTGTTTTGATATTAAATGCTGAGGTATTTAAAAAATTTCTCATTCATTTGTTGGTTCATGTGATTTATTATGTATTGGTGCAGGATCTTTGTGAAATATACTTTTCAGATGACTTCTTACGAGAGATGGTTTGTAGAAGAGATTACAAGTTTCACACTTGGCATATTTCTCTTGCGATTTCTTCTTCTTTCTTTTCGTAAAAATATCTTTCTTAAATTTATATTCTTTCCAGACATTACCAGTCGCGTTAGCCTTTTTCATTGCCATGGTCGTCAAAATATTAGACATCAATTGATTTTTATTTGCGTCCATTTACTATACACAATATTTTATTTTTTATGTATTCAAATTTTTTAAACCACTTTTTTTTGCAACTTCACACAAACGCAACTTTTTACGCATATTTGTGCAGATGCACTCAATGCAAAGTTTAACGCAGCTTTTTTTTTTTTTTTCTCGAAAGTCTACAATCTAACCAAATGCAACTTTTTGAGTCACTTTTTTGGTGGTTTTGCTCAAATGCATCTTTTTAATCCACTTTTTTTTGCAACTGCTCCCAAACGCAACATTTTTCGCGTAATTTTGCAGATGCCCCAAACATAACTTTCTTAGTCACTTTTTTGCAACTGCTACCAAACGAAACTTTTTGAACCAAATTTTTTGCGGTTGCGCTCGAATCGGCATTTCTATACTACAGTAAAATAAGGAAATTATTTTTGGCCAGGAAACGATCCCCTCCCAGCCAACGCATAAACGATGTAGGCAAATTCCAGGTGATTTTGAGACAGCCAAAAGCAGTTGACTTATTGATTGCGTATTAAAATAAATAATATTTGAGTGCTTAATTAATTTTTTTCAATATTAAATTCCACTTGGTTTATATCACACATTGGAGGTGGAGGAGGAGGAGGAGAGAAATTGTTGCAGTGTCAGCTGATTAAAAAAAATATATTGTGCATTCATTATCCAAGTATGTTCGTTTTGTATATTGGAATTATTTATTGATGTTCTCAGAACTGCTATTACAGACCCGATATTTAGGGCCTATTGCCCTACCAAAGTTTCAAATCAAGACTTCAAAATTAATTTCAAAATAAGCATAGACATGTGACACACGTAAAAATACTTATTCACTTACTGACTGTAACCACTGGCAACGAACTCATTCACATGTAAGGGGATTTGTAGAGACAATACACCATTGACGTATGTTGTGATTGAAATTTAATGGGGCTAGGTAAGCTATGCTGAAGAGTGGAAAACATATGTACAGTTAGGGATGTATTTGGGGGGAATGAATTAAGTTAAAATGATGCAGTTTTCAGCAGTCAGATTTACAAAGTTGAAGAATGGTCTGTTGTATATTATATGTATAAAAAGCATTTTATCTCGTTAAGAAAATATTATGGTTATGAAGCATTAGTTAAATTTTTTGTTCAGTTTAGTACAGTAATCTAGTATAAATAGAACATACAGCCATACATTAGACTTGGATCTCACCATGATCTATAGTATGTTAAAACCTCAACATTGCTGGAGTAATAATTATTCTTTAAAGCACTTAAAAAAACACAAGAATTCATACATTTCCCTCTACGACACCTGGACATCTATATGTGGAGATGTGTCGTTTCTATCACCAGTACATTGAGTGCTTGCGCTAGCACTCAGGCGAGTGATTAAGAAGTGTCGGGTCATGTTTCCAAGAACTTATATTATGTTTAATAACTTTTAGGCTATTCACGGATAGTGCAGAGGGCATTTTTTACACAACCGTTTTCATCTGAATAGACGCAATATATGAAGTATATTTCACTGCAATTAAAAATTAAGCCTTAGGGTTACCATAAAATGTAATATTTATAATAAATTTTCCTTCTGAGAAGTTGACGATTACCGATATTTAGGCTGGACCATGAAGGAGGAAAATAGGTTTTGAGGAAAGGATTTAATAGATACTACCATGTTGTCCGGAGGCCACCAGTGTCTCAGCAGAGAGCACGAGTTCAGTTCGGGCGTGTGGTCGATGGCTTGAATGGGGTTCTCATTGAAGTCCGATGTCTCAATCTGGTAATTGCAAAAGTTGTAAAAGATATCCCACTGTCCATATGCAATACGTCGTCTAGTGATAATTGTCAGGGTTTTCCCATACACCCATTCTCACTCTCGTGCTGTAATAGGCCACTTTACGTCTTGTGAAAAATATTACG
The DNA here is from genome assembly GCA_029891345.1 of Dryococelus australis. Classification (NCBI taxonomy): domain Eukaryota; kingdom Metazoa; phylum Arthropoda; class Insecta; order Phasmatodea; family Phasmatidae; genus Dryococelus; species Dryococelus australis. The sequence continues at coordinate 162,252,417 of CM056995.1, forward strand.
TACTAGTTACGCGGTCAAGAAGTGACCGAAAAAAATATCACAGCCCAGAACTTCATGTGACATGTAAACTTATTCCCTTAAACATCCAGAAGCACTTACGCTTTTGCCCTGCTAAAGTGGTGTGCACAATAACACTGAAAATGTTGGAAAAATACATACTAGAAATTTAAGGTTATTAAGTCCCAGCCATATACAAATGGCCAGTGTTGTGAAACGGTACACCCCCTGGGCTAAGCGAAAAAAGGTTCCAGTTACTTAAATGAAAACTATTGCGAACTACATGATTAGTATAAACCGGTGAAGAGCCCGGGGAGGCCACGCGGCATGACCGTCCCACGCGGTAACCAAGAGGCGACTGACTAACATAGTGGCGGGCTGCCACCATCGCGGCACAAATTCCCGCCACCGTATCAAGTGTACAAAAATTACATGAAAACACATAAACAAGTGAGATGGATTGGGTGAACGTGGCCCTAAATGAATCACAATGTGGCCTAAGAACTGGACGCTCGCCTTTCCGATGTGGCGTTTCCAGTTTGCGCAAGTCAGCCGGTTAATGGCCAGCCGTTCCAGTACCAGTGACAGATGTTTGATGTGGTCCTCCCAGGATGCTCACCAAACTATGACGTCATCGAGGTACGCCAAAGCGAAGTCCCCGATGTACCCGCCGAGCATATGTGTCATAATTTCCTGGAAGTTCGCTGGTGCGCATTTCAGGCAAAACGGCATGGCACAAAACTGGAAATGCCTGCCATCGGGTGCAATAAAAGCGGTCTTGTGACTGTCTCCAGGGTGAACCGGTACCTGCCAATACCCATTCCTCAGATCAATTGTGGAGAATACCTTTGCCCGGCCCAAAGTGTTCAGGGCGTCGTTGATATTTATGTATGGAGGTGGTGTGCTCTTTGTGGCCTAGCTGAGGCGCCGGAAATCCACGTAGAACCTCCACGTACCATCTTTCTTCGGAGTTAGGGTGATTGCCACGTTAAATGAACTGTCCAACGGCTCGATCATCCCATCCTCCGGCATCTCCTTGATCTGGTCCTGTATGACCTGGCGTTGGTGGGTTGTAGTAACGCCTTGGGTAGTCGTAAATCGAGGTCTCGTCAAGAAACGGAATGGTGTGTTCTGCCACCGTGGTGCGGCACAGTGGGTCCGCCTTGGTGAAAACTTCCCGGCACTCGTCGATGAGGCGCTGCATCTCCTCGCGATACTTAGGAGGCACGGTATGGTCCAACTCATGGAGGTCGACGGTCGGATCTTCCCCAGCAGGTCGGGGGTTCAGGTTATACACCGTTCTCCTCTCCTTCCTCCCGAAGTGGATTCTTCTTGCGGTGGTTTCTACCAGTGTAATTTGTTCGGTCTGCCAGGGTATGCCGGGGATAGCTTCTTCCCTGATCTCGTCCGATACGAAGGCGGCTGTCGCAGTTCGTACATCGTGGATGCGGACAGTGATGATAGCTTTTCCCTTCATTTCTCCTCTTTGTTCGCTTATTGCCAGCTGAATTGTTTTGTTGGCGGGTGCAATGTTGGCTCTGTTGACAAAACTACTCCTCACAAAGTTATGCGATGCAGTCGTTTCAATTAGTGCGCTGCAAGGATGATCATTGATTGTGACAGAAATGCGAATGAAACTAGTCAAATCACTATTAATATACACAAGAAGAACTTGTTGTTGCGTTGGGTCCGTGGAGCATGTTTTGGCCCAAAGTTGAGTGACGTCAGGCCGCTCGACCCCGACTTCTCGTTTCCCGGTTGCGGCATGCCTCTTCCAGCTGCAGGCAGTCCCCGGCTCGTTGCGGGCAACTATTATCGAACAGCGGCCCATTGCACCAGCTGTATGGGTGTGCTAGACACCTCGGCTCTGTTTTTTGGCGTGACTAATGCAGCCCGTTACCGCGTGTTGCGGTAGACGTGGCCGCCACTTTCTGACTCGAACTGCTCGACACGTTCTGTGCACAGTTGTTTCTTATGTTCTCTTCTTGACCCTGCCGCGTTTTCGAGTGTTCCATCTCCCGACGCGGTTGCTCGCGTGCATGGTTGTGTAATGGCTCGGCGGGGATGATCGTGCCCAACAACATGATGGTTTGTAAGAACTCACGTTCCGTCGACCGGATGACGGGTGCCAGTGCCGCTTGATATTCCGGATTTGCTGTACTTGCTACAACTTCCAAGACCTCCTGTGTGCTGACTTCTGGGTGGTATGTTCGAATGGAACAGATTTTTGGGGATACGAAGTTGTACAATGGTTCCTTCTTCGGTTCTTCTAACACCATCCGACTGCCTGCTCGCAGAGACACGAATGTGTTGGCAAATCGACTCAGGAACCACTGACTGAACTCAGCTCACGTTAGTCCATAGCGATTCACTTCTTGCCACCACAGTCGAGAGTCTCCGCCGAATCGCTCGCCGATTGAATTTGACCAGTATTCTGTGTCGAAGCCGTATCTGGTCAGCCGATTTTAATAATCCCGGAGGAATGACGCGGGATGTTCTCTCGAACACCTAGTGTATCCCGGCAGTGACTGAAATCTCGTCGGAGTTGTTGGCGAACGAGTTCTTCTTCTCCGGTCCTCCACAAACTCAGGAGCTATCAACTATTCTGGTTTCCAGGTCGGTACCATCCGGAGTAGCGGTGTGGAACAGGCAGGAGGCATGTCAAGTTGTGCCATTCCCGTGCGCGCTGTACCGGTTGGCAGGCATGGCAGCGTGAGCAGTGGCACGTGTTGTTGTTGTGCGCGTGATTCTTCCATTCCTGTCGCCTCCACCCTCGGCAGCTGGCGAGCCGGCAGCGTGAAGTATGTCTGCTCCTCTGTCTGAAGTCGTTCCATCATCACCGGTTGGCATCTCAAACAGTTTATGTAGAACTCATCACGTTTCATCGCCATTTCCTGCGGCGTAACACACTGTTCGTGGTACAAACAACAACACCTCGTGCGGGCGAGAGTAGCGGCTCTTAGTCCATCAGACACTGTAAAGTTGACACATTTCCGCCAATTTATTTGAAATCTTGACATTGACAGTGGCGGATTCAGTTATGTCATCTCACACACACATAGGCTGGGCACACAAACGGGGTTTACAAAGTCTATTATTTTCCATGGTCGGAAACAGTTTGTACAAAAGTCATCCGATTGTCCCCCACACGTGCATGGCAGCGCCTCGGCTTTCAGTTGACTGTTTACCTTGCCCACAGTAGCCAACAACCTTTGAACTGATAGTCAACAACCTTTGAAGTGATGTCGCATCCTGACAGATACAAGTGCCCACACGCAAGTCCACGAGAGGAAACGGGTCCGAATTCAGTACAGGTCGCAAGCAATTCTCGCACAAAGTGGTTGGTTTGCCATTTGTTGTGTGAAGGTCCAGGCACACACGGTTGTTAACGCGGTGCGGATGACGCGTGGGGTCCATGACGTCTGCTACGCCGGGCCATGTGGCCCTCTTCTCGTGGCAGCACCCACATGCGTGGCGTGGTAGGTGTAGTTCCTGCATTACGGCAGACACGGAAGGAGGGGTGGCGGCAGGTGGTGCGCTTCCCCTTGGCCGGTCACGAGTCCAAGATGGTGGTTGGCTGATGTCACGGACGCACCCATGAAGAATAAAAGCTCCAAAATGGCGGATTTACTCACACTTTCCCCAATGGAGATTTGGAACCAAATTCTTCCCTTGCTTGTGTTAACAATCACTTTCCTCCATTGTTTACAGGTCTTGAGTGGTAGTTGTTTAGAGAATCGACCAGTAACGATATTGGGACCATCACGGTCAAAGGAAAAGAGGGATTTGTTGGCATACGTGGTTGTAATGTGGCGCATAAGGAGATTTTTGGAAAGGAAATTTTGACGGAAAAATTTTTAACTTTCAGGCGGGAAGGATGGATAGTACTAGGGGTAACTGATACAAGAAAATTCCTGCTAGTTGGGAAAGCCACTTGACGTCTCTCGATATTTAGGCCGGACCATCAAGGAGGAAAATAGGTTAGGTGGAAAGGATTCAGAAGATACTTCCAAGTTGTCCGGGGGGCATCAGAGTCTCAGCAGAGAGCACGAGTTCTGTTCGGCCCGTGGCTGACGGCCTGAACGGTTTTCTCCTTCATGTCCAATGTTTCAGTATTGTATTTGCAGAAGTTTTGATGTTATCCCAGTATCCATATCCAATGCGTCGTCTATTGGGAACTTTCAAGGCTATTCCCATACGCCCACATTCACTCCCGTGCTGTTATAGGACGCCTTACGACTTCTGAAAAAAAAATACGTATGAGTTACGTGGTCAAGACGTGACCCAAGAAAGAAACACAGTGTGGAACTTCATGTGACATGCACATTTATTCCTTTAAACCTTCAAAAAGAAACACTTACAATATTGTCCTTCTAACGTGGGGTGCACACTAACACTGAAAACGGTGGCAAAAATGGGAATGTGAAATTTAAGGACATTACGTCCCGGCCATATGCAAATGGCCAGCGTTGTGGAACGGTACACTCTCTGGGTTAAGCAAAGCAAAGGTTCCAGTTACTTAAATGAAAACTATTACGAACTATATGATTGGTATGAAGTGGTGAAGAGTCCGGGGAGGGCACGCGGCATTTACCGTCCCACGCGGTAATCAAGAGACGACTGACTAACATAGTGGCGGGCTGCCACCTTCCCGGCACAAACTCCCGCCACCGTATCAAGTGTACAAAAATTACATGGAATCACATAAACAAGGAAATTGCAGGAATTAAAACATTACATTATGTCACACTTGAATAATAAGAGGGGACAAAAATATGTGTAAACATAAACTTAACC